>JAJOZX010010590.1:0-27500 GCA_023014485.1 Bathynomus jamesi
TCCGACTGAGAAGTATCTTCTGAAGGCATCTTCTTGACATGTTGTCTGCTATCAGTAAGCATTGACAGTAGGATAGCTTCGGGATTGGCAAAATAGGCATTATTACGGAACACCGGTTCCATAATAATGCGATGTTTTTCTTCCACTCCTCGCATCAAGACAATCAAATGAAAAAAATTCCGTGCTCCGTCAGTAGCTTTAGGATGGGATTTGATATGAAACCATCCAGGAGCATATGCTTTCATGACGATGGTTACCAGTTCTTTCAGATTTTGTTCGGGATGCAAAGTCGATACATATAAACGAAGAATCCGGTTTGCTCGGGTAATCCAGCGAGCATGATGAATGGCACCTGGAGACCTGCGGGCTAGACTTTCAGATACCCATCCAGATTGCACTGCTAGGCACATATCACAGAGATACTTTTGATCACTGCTCAACTCTCACGACATTCGGTGGTATATCTTGGACGTTGCCCTGAACTGGTGAAAATGCCACTAAGTCTAAAATGGTTAAATCACATTTCAATTTAGCTCCAATTGAACCTTTAAAGGTATTTGGCCCTGATGTTTTTCCGTCTATGGTTTCAAATATGTGTCTGAAGGGGAGTTCACTCATGTGTAAAAGACACACGAGCCATTGAACTGATCAATGCAAAAAAATTTCAATCAATTTTATGGTACCAGCAATTCTACCAGTATTGACAGCAGTACCGTCGCATAGCAGAGCATTGAGAGTGTCGATGCTCGCTGAATCAATTAAGAACGTTAAAATTTCATCAGCTATACACAACGAGTATTTCCTGCGTCAGGGCAGAGATGGTCTACATAGATACCTCCAGGGTCTTTGATCAGCACATAATGTTCTTCTTTCTCTTTTCCATGTTTGGTTAACGTATCATCCTTTCTTCCATCAAACCCTATACATTCAATATTCACATTTTCACATCTAGATCTAACAATATTTTTCTTGCCTACACGAATTCTCTCTTTCTATTTTCTTCCTATCAAGCATGTTAGATTGATCGATTATTCCCATATCTTTCAATGCAGCATTAACAATAGCTGCTGTAACTCTCGAACTCTCACGGTAACGGTCTGCCACCAATGGTAATTCATTGTATGAATACCTATTTTGATCATTTTCAATCAATTCCACATCGGGCACGAATTCTAGCTCATTGTCACTGTCTTCTATATCTTCGCTAAAGTCATCTACTGAAGAAGATGGTACAACTTCCATAGCCTCTGCCATTTCCACTTGTGACCTTTGTTGCCTCTCTTGTTCTTCTCTTGCTCTTGAGAGGGATCGTCTCTGGACAGCGGCAGCTTCACGATCAAATGGCCCTAATTGATTTATTCTTTGCTTTTGGCTTACAAATGACTCCCACTCTACCATTGGGATTTTTACCTCGCATCGACAAAACGGCCTTTCTATTCCTTTATCATACATTTGCAAGTACAAATGTCAAACATTTCATCATATGAAGCAAGTTTTTTAGCAAAATTTTCATTCCTTTGACGTAGAGGAACCTTGTTCAAGGAAAGAGCTGATCTGATTAATCTTTCCACTGCAGAAGAAATATATATTTCTTGAATGACAGGGAAAGAGAACATGGCCCAAATATCTTGAAGATCTTTGGTAACTATATTGTAGCAATCGTTCGCAGTTGCTGATCCCCTTGACTTGATTTTCTTCTTTTGAATGAAGAAATAGTCTGACAACGTCTGCCTTTGTAGGAATCATTGATCGGCGGGATTCAGTGGCAAAAACAAAAGCTGCATTCGAAGATTTGTTTCTGGTTGACATTTTTTCAACCTTTTTAAAAAATTAAAAATCCAGCTTTTATATAGGGTGGGGCACGGGAATAAAGTGTTTTTTGAATAGCTAGTAATCGGCCATTAGGAATGGGAGGGGCGTGCGGTAGGTAGCATTCCATTCCTGGGTTCATAGCATTTAACTTTAACTAACACTCACCTTTATCTTTCAGGTGCCATCATGGAGCAGTGGACGTTAGAACACCGCATGTTCGCGTATGATCATTTTGTTAGGAGTGGCGAGTCAGTGACAGCAGTTCAGCGTGCGTTTCGCCGCAGATTCAACATTCATCGAAATGACTCTGTTCCCGCTCGTGACACAATCTTACGTTGGGTTAACAATCTTCGAACAGGAGGCTCAATAATGAAAACAAAACCGAAGGGGCCGCAACGCACTGTGCGTACTCCAGAGAACGTTGAAAGGGTCAGACAAGCGATGTTGCAAAGCCCAGGCCGCTCTGCTCGGAGACATTCAGCTGACTCGGAATCAGCAATCGTACTGTTAGACGGATTTTGCATGAAGAATTACATTTTCACCCATACAAGTTAGCGATGGTGCAGGAATTGAATGTAAACGATTGCCCCAACGACTGAATTTTGCACAGGAAATGCTTGCACTTTATGAGCAGAATGAAAACATGATGGTGGTAATGAGTGATGAAGCCCATTTCCACCTTAATGGGGCCGTCAACAATCAAAACTGTCGGTATTGGGCTGCTGAAAATCCGCGACAACTCCATGAAAAACCGCTGCATAGCCCTAAGGTTAGAGTTTGGTGCGCGTGGGAAAGTTTGGCGTCATCGGTCCCTATTTCTTCGAACAAAATGGGGTTACCGTTACCATAACATCTGGGCGTTACATTGAGATGGTGAACACCTTTTTCATCCCTGAGTTACGAAGAAGGCGTATTGCTCGTCGACATTTGTGGTTTCAGCAAGATGGGGCCACGCCACACACCGCCAGAGCGTCAATGGCTGTTCTTCGCCCCTGTTTCCCAACCATCTCATTTCGAGATTTGGTGACATTGCATGGCCCCCTCGGTCCCCTGACTTGTCCACATGTGACTTCTTTCTATGGGGGTACCTCAAGTCACGTGTCTACGAGGACAAGCCCGTACATTAGATGCATTGAAGGAAGCGATCCGTCAACAAATCATCCAAATCAACAGAGACCTGCTGGGAAGAGTGGAGGCCAATTTTCGTAAACGCCTTCAACAATGCGTCGACGGCCAAGGACATCATATGCCAGATATAATTTTCGGTACATGATTATTATGACATGAAATGCTATGTTCTTACGAATGTTATTCTACCAATATATTTTCTTTACAAAAATAAATATCATTTTCCTGATTATTCCAAAAACACTTGGTTCCCGTGCCCCACCCTGTAGAATCATGCATGGATCATAAGTAAATCTAAAGAGCATAAATTCTTATAATTGCTGTAAAAATATATGATAATTAGAACATGAAATTTATTGGTATTGAATTTGAAATTCAACACACAGCTCAGTAAATTGATTACACATAAACGATGTTTATGTGTAATCAATTTTCTGATAGCAAATATTTTGAGAAAATACGCGTGGTGAAAATTGAGAAATCCAAATTTTTGAGGTAATTGCCTGAACATTGCACACGAGATATATTGTGCAATTTTAGGGGGGGTCATCTCTATGAGAGGATGCTCTAAATGGTCTCTATTTTCATTTATGAGACTATTTTCATTTTTGGGGCGGAGCCAAAAATAGGAGGGAGTATGCTAGAGGTACAGGGGGGAGCATAAACTTCTTTTGGAGTATGTTGGTCAGGACCCGAATTCATAAGCCCCATATAGTGCCCGATCTGCCCCCAGAAATTCGACCCGGAAGGGTGATCCAGAGAAATGGGACCCAAAAGAAACCCCTGTAACTCTTAAAGTATAAGTCCTTTTATAAAATCATACGCATCATTCGAAAGAGGATAGTTACAAGTTTGTACAGGATTGTATAGGTTTTGACAGTACAAGACAAGATAAGATACAAAACAAAATAAAAGTGTTAGTTAAAACTAACCCTTCAAGATGACTGCATGGACTGTGGAACAGCTGCGTTTCATAACTGAGCAATATTATGAGCATGGAAGAAGTGTAGTTTCAGCTCAAAGATCTTTCAAGACAAATTTTCAGATGTCAAAATCACCTTCTAAGAGCTGAAACTACACTTCTTCCATGCTCATAATATTGCTCAGTTATGAAATGCAGCTGTTCCACAGTCCATGCAGTCATCTTGAAGGGTTAGTTTTAACTAACACATTTATTTTGTTTTGTATCTTATCTTGTCTTGTACTGTCAAAACCTATACAATCCTGTACAAACTTGTAACTATCCTCTTTCGAATGATGCGTATGATTTTATAAAAGGACTTATACTTTAAGAGTTACAGGGTTTCTTTTGGGTCCCATTTCTCTGGATCACCCTTTATATATGAAATGAAAATGAAAAGTTTTATTGGCAGACTATAGTCCATATGACAAATGTTATTAATACAATGACAGTTCATATACTAAGGATAGAAATATATACAATTGATTAGAAATAATACTGCACTGTCGAAGTTAAGTGGAGCTACAGACAGACGTTTTCGTAACAAGAAGTCCATAGCTTAGAAGATAAATAGCAGGACTCATGGATAGCTTGGATGATCGGGTTGGTTGATTTTTTAATTCTTTGCATTAGACTGTGTTGAGCACGTCTTGTTACCTCCGGGAAGCTCCGGACATTGCGGGTAGCAAACATTTCCGAAGCTGAGCATCTCGGGGTTTATGTAAGAGTCTAAAAGACCTGTTGTAGAGCAAATTTAGGGTTCTGCCAGAATCTTTTATAATTCACCCAGAGTTGCTGACCGTATATATTACTGCAGAAAGTACGAAAGAGTGTGTCTTTAGCTTCACTTGTACAGAAACGAAAGTTCCTTATGGTCATATTCGCTTTAGCACACAGGCTTCGAGATTGTTTTCTTATATCCGAGTCATCACTCAAGGAGCTGGTAATAGTTTGACCCAAATACTTAAACTCTTGTACTTCCTCAATTACTTCACCATTCATTTTAAACCTTATATCAGCTGGCTGATTACAGCTTTTAGGATGAAATTGCATAACCTTAGGTTTTGTAACAAAAAGAATATCATGTTTCTGCGAATACACTTCGCAGACATTTAGTAGCCGATCCAGACCTTTAACAGAGGGACTTATTAACACCATATCATCGGCATAAACTAAGTTATTTATCCTTGTGTTATCTATACAACAGCCTACTGTTGCCTCATTAAGTGAAGCAATTAATCCGTCAATATACACATTAAACAGCATAGGGCATAGCAAGGAGCCCTATCTCATCCCGCAAGAGGAGCCAAAACACGCAGATACTGTAGTACTTTGCCCCACCTAACAGTGAAAGATTGGTGGGAATACCAAAATTTCAATAAATTTAATATGTATATGGGAACCTTCCTGTCTTCTAGTTTTGCAAATAAAACATTGTGGTACACTCTATCATATGCCTTACTTATATCAAGGAAACAGCTATAAATGGTTGAATTACTGTCAATGTATTTAGATATTGTTTCTTTAAGTACATAGATACACAGGTCAGTTGAGTGGGACCTTTTAAAGCCAAACTGATTAGGAGATGTCGATAGGAAATCATTTAATCGGAGTAACAAGAGTTTTTCTAGTAGTTTCGAGAAGCAGGAAGCGACAGCAATAGGCCTGTAATTATTGCTAGACAGAATGTCTCCGTACTTATTTTTAACCAGGGGCAAGATATATACGCTCATGAACTCTGCAGGGATATAGCTATGAACAAGCATGGCTGATAGGAGCAATGATATATGCAGACATACTACGTCATTTGCATATTTTAAGTGCTCATTCGATAAGTCATCTACCCCTGAAGTAGAACCAGTCTTTAACTCTTTAATTAACCTCTTTACTTCAGAAAATGATATAAAAATATTTTCCCTTGTCCCTCCCACAATCGTTTCGCTGCAATCTATCTTAAGATTATCCCTACTCACACTACTAAGAATGTTAGAGTAGTGGTTTTTCCACAGCTTTGCAATTTCGTCCTCCCCCGACATCCCATCGATTGTCGGAGGGAGGACATTTTTGACACCCGTTTGATTCTTAACAAATTTCCCAAATTTGTTATTATCGTTATTTATGCGAGCTTCACAGGCTTTTGATGCTCGAATAGACTCTTCTTCCTGTTTACATCGCCTTATGGCCGCCTTATACTGACCCCGACTTCTACATATATTTATGTATACTGGTCCTAATCTGGGTTTACCATGAAAGCAGCACAAATCATAGGCGTCTTTCGATTCCCTCTTCAGGGGAGCAATAAAATCATTCCATCCAGGAATAACCTTAGTATGATAGTTGTAAGATTTAATCAAGGGGCTTCCTGCTTCTCTTAACAGGGATATTATCTTACTATAATACCTATCTATGAGTTTACAGTGAGAATCATTTGAGCAAGGATTATTACAGCCAAGGTGCAAAATTTCTAAATTATTAAAGAGGTGACACGTTCTGTCTTTGTATTCTATTCTCTGCTGCATATTAACATTGGACCAATCGACGCGATTATTCTTACCTATTGAGTTCTTGTTAAGTCGTGTTGCGCATAAATTGGTAACGTTAATTAATATTTCTAATGGTCTATGATCAGAAAGAAGGAAATCATGCAAAATATGAACTCTAACAATTCGATCCTTTAGATTATTACTAGTGAGACAATGATCAATCCACCTGGTGGTACCACTCATATCGCTAACGTATGTAAAATTACCACTGGCTACCCCTAATACATCTACATCACTTATACTTAAATTGGCCGACTCGCACATGTGACCCAATTCTCCAAAGAATTCCGAGTTCACATGTGCGTTAAAGTCCCCATTATTATACAGTGAGAATATTTGGGGTTATCTGATAATGACTTAATTTGTTCAGCAAATCAATGTATTCATCTAGATTACTGCCGTTGTTGTGTATATATATATATATATATATATATACACTATATAACATATATATATATATAACATATACATATATACTATAAACACACACACACACACACATATAATATAAATACATACTATATATACACACACACAACACCACATATATACTATATATATACTATATATATATATATATATACACATACTATATATATATATATACTATATATATACACAAATTATACATACAGTATATATATGAAATGAAATGAAAAGGTTTATTGGCAGACTATAGTCCATGTGGCAAATATTATTAATACAATGACAGTTCATATACTAAGGATAGAAATATACACTGTACAATTGATTAGAAATAATACTGTAATGTCGAAGTTAAGTGGAGCTACAGACAGACGTTTTCGTACCAAGAAGTCCATAGCTTAGAGCAGTGGTTCCCAACCTTTTCACCACAAAGGACCCCTTTTATTTTATTTTTTTCCCACGGACCCCATTTTTGAAAGATTCCGTCTACCAACAAACTGTTTTTATTAACTAATAATTAACTCGTTTCTCATTTTTCACTATCAAATAAAGGACATATAAGTGAGTATGCAATACAAATACAGCGTATTAAAAAAGTATTAATAATTCCAGCCAAGAGCAAGGAAACTTGAAATTTTAGCCTAAGCGCCCTTATCGTGGGTAAATGTACGATTTCCATTGGAACCTCTCGAATATTGAAAGCTCACGGACCCCAGTATTACCTTCGCGGACCCCCAGGGGTCCGGGGACCCCAGTTGGGAACCACTGGCTTAGAGGATAAATGGCAGGACTCATGGATAGCTTGGATGATCGGGTTGGTTGATGTTTAAATTCTTTGCATTAGACTGTATTGAGCACGTCTTGTTACCTCCGGGAAGCTCGGGACATTGCGGGTAGCAAACATTTGCGAAGCTGAGCATCTCGGGGGTAATTTATGTAAGAATCTAAAAGACCTGTTGTACAGCAATTTTAGGGTTCTCCCAGAACCTTTTTTATAATTCACCCAGAGCTGCTGTCCCTATATATTACTGCAGAAAGTACGAAAGAGAGTGTCTTTAGCTTCACTTGTACATAATCGAAAGTTCCTTATGGTCATATTCGCTTTAGCACACAGGCTTCGAGATTTTTTCTTATATCCGAGTCATCACTCAAGGAGCTGGTAATAGTTTGACCCAAATACTTAAACTCTTGTACGTCCTCAATTACCTCACCATTCATTTTAAACGTTATATCAGCTGGCTGATTACGGCTTTTAGGATGAAATTGCATAACCTTAGTTTTGTAACATTAAAAAGAATATCATGTTTCTGCGAATACTCTTCGCAGACTTTAGTAGCCGATCCAGACCTTTAACAGAGGGACTTATTAACACCATCATCGGCATAAACTAAGTTATTTATCCTTGTGTTATCTATATAACATCCCACTGTTGCCTCATTAAGTGAAGCAATTAATCCGCGATATACACATTAAACAGCATAGGGGAGAGCAAGGAGCATTGTCTCACCCGCAAGAGGAGCCAAAACACTCGGATAGTACATTGCCCCACCTAACAGTGAAAGATTGGTGGGAATACCAAAATTTCAATAAATTTAATATGTATAGGGAACCTTCCTATCTTCTATTTTTGCAAATAAAATATTGTGGTTCACCCTATCAGATGCCTTACTTATACCTAGGAAACAGCTATAAATGGTTAATTACTGTCAATGTATTTAGATATTGTTTCTTTAAATACATAGATACACAGGTCAGTTGAGTGGGGCCTTTTAAAGCCAAACTGATTAGATGTCCATAGAAAATCATTTAATCGGAGTAACAAGAGTTTTTCTAGTAGTTTCGAGAGTCAGGAAGCGGTAGCAATAGGCCTGTAATTATGCTAGACAGAATGTCTCCGTACTTATTTTGACCAGGGGCAAGATATATACCCTCATGAACTCTGCAGGGATTAGCTATGAGCAAGCATAGCTGATAGGAGCAATGATATATATGCAGACATACTACGTCATTTGCATATTTTAAGTCCTCATTCGATATGTCATCTACCCCTGACGCAGAACTAGTCTTTAACTCTTTAATTAACCTCTTACTTCAGAAAATGATCAAAGTATTTTCCCTTGTCCCTCCCACAATCGTTTCGCTGCAATCTATCTTAAGATTATCCCTACCTAAGAATGTTAGAATAGTGGTTTTCCACAGCTTTGCAATTTCATCCTACCCCGACACCCATCGTTTTGATTCTTAACAAATTCCAAAATTTGTTATTATCGTTATTTATGCAAGCTTCACAGGCTTTTGATGCTCGAATAGACTTTCTTCTTGTTTACATCGCTTTATGGCCGCCTTATACTAACCCCTACTTATACACATTCAGTATACTGGTCCAAATCTGGGTCTACCATGAAAGCACCACAAATCTTAGGCGTCTTTCGATTCCCTCTTCAGGGGAGCAATAAAATCATTCCATCCAGGAATAACCTTAGTATGATAGTTGTAAGATTTAATCAAGGGGCTTCCTGCTTCTCTTAACAGGGATATTATCTTACTATAATACCTATCTATGAGTTTACAGTGAGAATCATTTGAGCAAAGATATTACAAGCAAGATGCAAAATTTCTAAATTATTCAAAAGTAGATTGTTCCGTCTTTGTATTCTATTCTCTGCAACACACAGTATAATAAATGTAAAGAACGACGCTTGTGTAGAAGAGCGTTCCTCATCTTGTGCGGAACGCCCTTCTACACAAGCGTCGTTCTTTACATAATTATACTTTTTTGTTTGTTTGCAGTTAAAATGTATATATGTACGGCATGCGAAGGTGGTTTCTGCTCGTATGTAGGAGAATTACGACTTCTGACTGATCGAGGTCAGGATAGCATATCTGACCGGCAATCGGATGATCCCGGGTTCGGTTCCCGGGTGTACCTCATTTTTCATTTGTTCGTTCTCCCTCCTCATCTTGTGCGGAACACACTTCTACAAGCGTCGTTCTTTACATATATAATATATATATATATTATATATATATATATGATGTATAAACCAGAAGGAAAGGAAACACAGAATGGTGCTCAAGCGCTTTCGTCTAATGACATCCTCAGGAACACTGAAGTACATAAAGAGTTACAGCCTATATATAGGTTACAGAAAAAACCATATATATATATTTATATATATATATATACAGGGTGCGCCGAAAGTCTGGATCCATAGGAAAATATTTATTTTAATACATAAATTACAACAAATGGTAAATACTTAAAATGAATATCAACTTTAACTCGTAAATGCGTATCCGTGATACTGTACAGTGGTTCGTACTCCAGTATAAACAACAAATTATAACAAATGCTCAAATTGGCGGCCTCTGACATAGACACACTTAGGGATGGAATTTATGATTTTTAATAATTCTTCGAATTGACGTTCTCGAGATGCGTGTTTCATTTGATAATCTTCTTGTTGACTTTACTGGACTATTCGTTAAAGTTTCACATACCATTGCAGAGGTATTTTCATCAGTTGCAGTTTTTTGGACGACCAGAACGCCGTCGATCATGTACACTTCCTGTTTCTTTGAAACGTTTAAACAACTTGCCAACAGTCGCATGTGTTTACTGGATGCTTATCAGGATGATTTCTATTGAATTCGGTAGCAACTTCTCTGTGTGTAGCGCCCTGTCTTGCGTACATGAGCACAAGTTCTACCCGGTCTTCTGTTGTTAGATTCGAAGCCATTTCTGAGCTGAAATAAAAAGTATTTGAGTATTTATACTGGAGTACGAACTACTGTACAGTATCACGGATACGCATTTACGAGTTTAAAGTTGATATTCGTTTTAAGTATTTACCATTTGTTGTAATTTATGTATTAAAATAAATATTTTCCTATGGATCCAGACTTTCGGCCCACCCTGTATATATATATATATATATTATATATATATATATATAAATATATATATATATAATATATAATATAATATATATATATATATATACAATAAACGGAGAGGTAAAAAATAAAATTAAACATTAAAGGATTGTGGGAGGAGCATACAAATTTGTAAGGAAAAACTACCGATTTTTAGCACAAGATCAAATGAATTGTTTCCAACCAATGTTATAGATAATTTAAAAAAAAAAAATACAAATTTATACTGGAAATCTTCGGGTTTTAGCACTCTACCCTTCTTGTTCAAGTTCGATGTATATGAAAATAAATTGGAAAATAAAAGTTATTAGAATAGCATACAAGTTTACCAAAGATTTATCGTTCTACCTTCTTATCTAAATCTGTTCTGAAGGAATTCAAAACAACAGGATCGAGTTGGCAAAGACCTTTGCTTATGTTGAAGTTATTTGTAAGTTGGATAATGGCAGACTCAAGAATATTTCTACAGTATTAATGTTGCTAGAGTGAAATAAAACTGAAGCATTATTCCAATGAATACAGTGGGATAACTGACAAATGGAAAAAGGGCACTGGACGACTGTCCTGTTCTAACGGAATATTGATGCTGTTTTATACGTGTGTGCAAATCCTTTCCCGTCTGCCTATGTAAAAGGAATCACATTGTTTACAACCAATTTTATAGATAATGCCTGAATTATTGGTAGGGCTATTTTTACTATGATATTTTTCACAATATTGTTATATGAAACTACTACATTAATATCCAAAAGTTTAAGTACATTAGCAATGCCTAAAAAGCCGGGAAAAATGGAAGTACTAAAATTTTTTTTGACAAAGTACGAGTGTTATTATTCACACGATAGAAAGTTCGTTTTGCCTTATTGAGACAAGATTCCATAAACGCAGATGGATAACACAGATCACTTCCAATACCGTTGATTTTTCCAATTCGGCATCGATGTATTCCGGACTGGCGATCCTAAGGGCGCGGAGAAACATTGAAGAAAAAATGGCCTTCTTAGTGGGGGTGTCATATCCCGAGTAAAAGTGTACGTAGGACAAATTGTTTGTTTTTTCCGATAGATACTAAACTTAAAACCTGGGCTTTCCCTATGTACACGCACATCCAAAAACGGGATTGAGTTGTCTTGTTCCACTTCTAAAGTAAACTTAATGGAGGGGACTTGATCATTTAACTGAAGGAGGAAGTTATCCAGGTCACGATTCATGGGCCAGGTACACAAAATATCGTCGACGTACCGCAACCAAAGGATGCCAACCCCCAGGATTCTCGGAATGTAAGTAATTTCGAAAAACTCCATATAAATATTGGAGAGGAGGGACGACAAGGGGTTGCTCATGACCATCCCAAAACTTGTTGATAATACTCGTTATTGAAAGTGAATTTACAGTCTTTGATGCAAAGCTTAATAAGTTCCAAAACAATGTGTGAAGGTCGTGGCAGGTCATACTTATGTAATTCTCGGGAGAGAAAGTCAAGCATATCGTCAATCGGCACTTTTGTAAACAATGAACAAACGTCAAAACTGATCAATCTATCGTTGGTTTCAGTACTGGCATTATTCAATTTTTCAGTAAGATCCATGGAATTTTTTACATGTGAATCAGAGATAGTTCCGAAAATGGGGGAGAAGACTTTGACAAGCCATTTGGAGAGTTTATAAGTAATAGAGCACACCGAGCTAATAATAGGGCGCATTAAGTTTACTTTAGAAGTGGAAAAAGACAACTCAATCCCGTTTTTGGATTTGCTTGTACATAGGGAAAGCCCAGGTTTTAAGTTTAGTATCTATCGGAAAAAAACAAACAATTTGTCCTACGTACACTTTTACTCGGGATATGACACCCCCACTAAGAAGGCCATTTTTTCTTCAATGTTTCTCCGCGCCCTTAGGATCGCCAGTTTGGAATACATCGATGCCGAATTGGAAAAAATCAACGGTATTGGAAGTGATCTGTGTTATCCATCTGCGTTTATGGAATCTTGTCTCAACAAGGCAAAACGAACTTTCTATCGTGTCAGTAATAACACTCGTACTTTGTCAAAAAATATTTTAGTACTTCCATTTTTCCCGGGCTTTTTAGGCATTGCTAATGTACTTAAACTTTTGGATATTAATGTAGTATTTTCATATAACAATATTTTGAAAAATATCATAGTAAAAAATAGCCCTACCAATAATTCAGGCATTATCTATAAAATTGGTTGTAAACAATGTGATTCCTTTTACATAGGTCAGACGGGAAAGGATTTGCACACACGTATAAAACAGCATCAATATTCCGTTAGAACAGGACAGTCGTCCAGTGCCCTTTTTGTCTATTTGTCAGAGTTATCCCACTGTATTGATTAGAATAATGCTTCAGTTTTATTTCACTCTAGCAACATTGTTAATACTGTAGAAATATTCTTGAGTCTGCCATTATCCAACTTACAAATAACTTCAACATAAGCAAAGGTCTTTGTCAACTCGATCCTGTTGTTTTGAATTCCTTCAGAACAGATTTAGATAAAAAGGGTAGAACGCTAAATCTTTGGTAAACTTGTATGCTACTCTAATAACTTTCATTTTTCAATTTATTTTTATATACATCGAACTTAAACAAGAAGGGTAGAGTGCTAAAACCCGGGCGGATTTCCAGTATAAATTTTTATTTTTTTTTTTTTTTAAATTATCTATAACATTGGTTGGAAACAATTCATTTGATCTTGTGCTAAAAATCGGTAGTTTTTCCATACAAATTTGTATGCCCCTCCCACAATCCTTTAATGTTTAATTTTATTTTTACCTCTCCGTTTATTGATATATATATATATATATATATATATATAATATATGCAGGGGTTGGACAAAATAATATGAACACCTTGATAAATGGCGGTTTTTATTCTTAATATGGAGTTGGTCCTCTTTAGCGGCAATAACAGCTGCAATGCGTCGGGAATTGATTCATACAGCTTTTGGACAGTTTTTAACGACCCCAGCGGTGTGGATTGGTGCATTATCATCCTGGAAGACGGCCGCCATTGGGAAACAGCGTTTGGACCATGGGATGGACCTGGTCAGCCAATATTGACAGATAGACCTGGGCGTTAACCTTACCATGCAGTACTACAGCTGGGCCAAGAGTATTCCACGATATTGCTGCCCAAACCATCACAGATCCGCCTCCGCCTCAAGACGTAAACTCGAACGGACATGGAAATAGCGTAAAGGAGGATTCGTCGGAGTAGACTACATTCTTCCACCGGTCCATTGACCAATTCTTATGATCATTACACATTTTCTGCGCCGCTCAATGTTGATGTGCGAAAGGAAGGGTTTGGCAATTGCAGCCCTCCCATGGTATCCAGCTCCATGGAGCTCGCGACGTACAGTTCTGGTCGATACCGGGCTTGCAAGATGCTGGTTAAGCTCTGCAGTCACTTTTGGAGCTGTGGTCTTATGGTTCTTTGTCACAATGCGCTTTAGCACCCGGCGGTCTCGATCACACAGCTTCTTCTTGCGTCCACTATTGCATTTGTCGGTTCTTGTCTTTCCATGGTTTTGGTACGCAGACATGACCATAGAGACAGTTCCTCTGGATATATTGAACATCTGAGCGGTTTTCATCACCGATGCACCAGCCATCCGCGCTCCGACAATTTGCCCTCTTTGGAAGTCTGACAGGTCTTTCATAACTGCTAATTCATAATTCACTCAGATCTGTAAAAACAACGTGAGGGTTATAACATGAATACACTCTCTGTTACGCATTTAAATAGGTTTGCCGGTGTTCATATTATTTTGTCTAACCCCTGTATATACAGGGCGTCCCAAAAAAATTTATACACACTTTAACAGCTGATAGCTCAATTGATGTTTCTTTCTTTCCAAGTTAAACCCATTAGAATTAATAATGGCAGTCAGACTAAGCTTTGAACAAAGGAAATTCATTCTAAAATGCTACTGGAAGTGTGAAAACGCAGTTGAAGTGCAAAGACAGTTTAGGAGGGAGTTTCAAACAGATCCACCAACGCGACTTACCATCACTCGAATTAGAGAAGTTTGAAGCCGATGGAACTGTTCAGAATGTCCACAAGAAGCGTTCCGGAAGACCACGGACATCGACAAGCCCCAAAAGCAAGAAAGAGTACTGGAAACGTATCACCAAAGTCCAAAAATGTGCGGCAAGCGAGTCGTGAGGTAGGAATCTCAGAATCGTCTGTCCAACGCATTTTGAAGCGCTGTCAATGGAAAAGTTACATTCCAAGATTAGTCCATGCTATTAATGAAGATGATCCGGACCGAAGAGTGGAGTATTGCGAGTGGTACTTGGCACGATGTGGATGTGGATTGGACGAAGGGTTTCGTAGAATACCCTCCGCGTTCACCAGACCTCACACCACTAGACTTTTTATGGGGATACTTAAAAGACAAAGTCTACGCTATAAAACCTGCAACAGTCGCTGAATTGAGAGCAGCCATTGAACGAGAATGCACACAAATACCAAACGAAATGTTTCGTGATGTTTGCGATTCCATTGCTTCGCGTTATCAGCAGTGCCTGGACCAGAACGGACGTCAGTTTGAAAACAGGCGTTGAAAAACAATTAAATAATGTCTGTAGATTCTATTACATTTTGAAAATGAAATGTATTTTAATAAACACTGCCTTTATAATTATTTAAAGTGTGTATACATTTTTTTGGGACGCCCTGTATATATATATATATATGTCATATATATATATATATATTTTTTTTATATATTTTTTTTTCTGTAACCTATGTATAGGCTGTAACTCTTTATGTACTTCAGTGTTCCTGAGGATGTCATTAGACGAAAGCGCTTGAGCACCATTCTGTTTCCTTTCCTTCGTGGTTTTATTCATCATAAATATTTTTCACGTGTACTTTCGTGAAATAATTTTCATACATATATATATATTGGGATATAGGGATATAGGGAGGCAGCATCTTGGGTTAGGGGATATTCTCTGTCCTTACACACCCCATTTAAAGAGATTCCTCTGCCGAGCGGTGCACCCCATAGTACTGTGAGGTATTGAAAAACTCATGATCTTCACTTGCCCCACAAACACCTTTAAATGGGAGACCCATAATGGGTGCACACACATTTCTACATTACTGTACAGTCATTACAGCCACACTTACACTTTTCGTCCTAAGTATATATATTGTAATGTACATGGTTGTAAATTGTGACTTGGTCCGCAATTGATATGGACCGTGAATTTAGGCCTGTTCAAAAATCAACTTTTTCTTATTTTCATAGGTTTCTGTACATTTTCCCATGCCTTTTGACCTGAAAAAGCCGAAAATCACAACTATTTTGACCTAGGATGTTGGGAAGCATTGCCGCATGGAGCTTTAAATTTTCTGCCTTGAAATCGGCCAAAGCGCCAATTCCGGGGTCCCTTGAATTATGTTTTGCACTTTAACTTTTGATCTAAACAAGATAAGAGCAACAAATTAGGTATCAAATGAAAGAGCATAAAATTAGTAAATAATAATAATAATAATAATAATAATAATAATAATAAAATAAATAATAATTAATAATAATAATATAATAATAATTATCTATCATTTTTCAGGAAACAACAGAAACTCAATCAGAATCTAGAAAACCATCTACAAGTTACAACTTCACAATGGCATTAAGCAAGGAGCTGAGGGAGCTCCGTGGGCGCACAGTTGATATCTCAGAACCTCCACGTACTGTCCACAGGCAGGTGTCAACTGGGCCATCTACCAGATCTCTCACTGAAACTTTCCTGGTTGGATACCCTTCAGCTTTTATCAGTGGTTCCCAGCTTCCCACCAACAGACAGGCGTTCCAGTATTTCCTTAATCTTCAGAATTTACCGGAAAATGCAGGGAGGCCCATGGTTCAAGACCTTGCATATGAAACAGTTGAATCTATCATCCCATTCTGGCAGATGGCTAGGATCAAGACAATGACCAAGTACAACGCAATGAAGCTCTTCATGAAACTACATGAGAAACATCGTGCTCTGGTGAAAAGCAAAGGAAGAGCAAGTAACCCTGGAGGAAAAAGAGGAGCATTTGTGCTGGAATTAGACAGCCTGTTCGATATAGGAGCTCCAGATGCAATCCAGGAAATACAGAACAACAGACTGTTATCCAGAGAGAAGAAAGATGAGGATATCAGGTTCTACGAAGACCAAAAGACTGAGAGGAAAGGTCATATGTCTGGTCATGACAAGATTTTTGATACAAGATCCCTGCAGCAAGCAGCGAGGAATGAAAGACTGCAGCATAGACAAGAACAAGGTAAAACTAATTACTTTGAACGTCACAAAAAGTTTTAAGTTTTACTCCATTGCGATATTTAGCATGTACTTAACAATTACTGTCTTAACATGTTGTACTATTTTACAGCTGCAGCAGAACAAGAGGCAGTTGTTCATGTGGATGACATTACCTGGGGTGACTCAACTGACAACGACGCTAACACAGAGGACATGGATTACCATCAGCCTCGTCCTGGATGTTCTCACCATCAAGACACTGTGACTAGTGTGACTGACATTTCCAAGGAAGGTCATGGAATGTGATGTCATCTGCAATACAGCTGATCGTCTTGGTTTATCAGACAATCAAGTTACTGCCATGGTTTCTGCCACCTTGAAAGCTGGAGGGGCTGATCTGGATAACTTCGTCATCTCAACCTCAACAACACGTCGCAACAGAATGCTGTCCAGGTATAATATCAGCCAGAGTCACATGTCCAAGTTTTGTGAAAACCCCCCACAGTACGCTACCTTACACTGGGATGGAAAGTTGCTCAAAGATGTCTTGGGCAGTGAACCTGGAAGTACCTCAGAGACTTTAGCTGTGCTAGTGTCTGGTCCACCTTCATACACTGAAGGAAAGTTATTGGGAGTACCTGTCATCGACAATTCTTCTGGCACAGCTCAGGCTGAGGCTTCAATGGATTTACTGGAGACATGGAAACTTACGGATAATGTTACTGCCCTTGTTTTTGACACTACATCCAGTAACAGTGGAGTTCACAGAGGAGCTGCCAAACTGCTAGAGAAAATGCTGAACAAAAAGGTGTTTTATCTGGCCTGTCGACATCACATCCTGGAAATCCTAGTAGGAGCAGTTTGGGAGAAGCTGTTTGGGAAGGTGAAGGGGCCAGATAATCCCTGGTTTGAGCATCTGAAGGATGTTTGGACGGACTTGTCCAAGGAAAACCCAAAGATGCTGGCTATCAACAGCAAATGGCTGAAGGAAAAGAAGAATAGTGAAGAAATACTCCAAGACATTCTAACAGCAGAAACGCTTCCAAGAGCCGACTACAGGGAAATGGCTGAACTGACAGTCATTGTTCTTGGAGGAACGCCTCCTCGAGGTATTCACTGGAGTCGACCAGGCGCCATTCATCAGGCCAGATGGATGGCCAGAAACCTGTACTCCATGAAAATGCTGATGTTTGCAGATCAACTTGAGTACGACGAAGACACTGTATCAAAGCTGGAAAGACTCAACACCTTCCTTGCGCTGTTCTACACTCCTGTATGGATGATGTCAATGTCTGCTGCAGATGCTCCCGTGAATGATCTAAGTCTAATCCAGGACATGTTGAAGTACAAGAAAACTGACCCAGAGCTTGCTGATGCAGTACTTAATAAGATGGAAAACCACAAATGGTACCTGACGCAGGAAGTCGTGCCATTTGCCCTGTTCAGCAGTACGTAGATTGAGTGACACATTGAAGCACGACATTGCTGCCCAGTTACATGCCACTGAGAAGCCAGACAGCTTCAGAACAGGAAAGCCTCTATTCCAGAGAGTCACAGCTAAGACCACCCTGGTTGATCTCATTGGCCCAGAATCACATTTCCTGCTGGACACACTGAACATTGGATCCGAGTGGCTTCTGGAACCTGTCACGTCTTGGCCACAGAATGAGGACTACAGAAAAGCGTTGGACTATGTTAAGAATCTGAAAGCGGTGAATGACATTGCTGAACGTGGTGTCAAGATGATGAGCGACTTTGCAAATGTCATAACAACAGATGCCAAGCAAAGGGACTATCTCCTTCAAGCTGTGGAGTTCAACAGACGCCGCTTTGACAGCTTCAAGAAACAAACTCTCAACAACTGACTGTGTAAATGTCATTATGAAATTAATCATCATGTAATGCTTTCACTTCTTGATCGATTAGACTTGTGACAAAATGTTAATCTCAAATTTGTGTCATGAATAAGGCGCCTTGTCTGCCTTGAGTGTGAGAAAACGAATTTTGTGATATTTCTGAAATCTTTGTATGTACCAATGTGCCATTTCTTGTTCCAAGACTATCATAATTGTATAAGTTAGAAAGAGGATTAAAAACACTTTAATTTGGTGCCTATTTTGTTGCTATATCTTGTTTAGATAAAAAGTTATAGTGCAAAACATGATTCAAGGGACCCCGGAACTGGTGCTTTTGGCCGATTTCAAGGCAGAAAACTTAAAGCTCCATGCGGCAATGCTTCCCAGCAACCTAGGTCAAAATGGTTGTGATTTTCGGCCTTTTCAGGTCAAAACATGGGAAAAAGTACAGAAACCTATGAAAATAAGAAAAAGTTGATTTTTGAACAGGGCTACCGTGACTTATTTTTGGTTGGCAAGGTACTGGTATTGATGGATACCGTAATGAAATTGACTGGATTCTTTGGATCTGATATATTTGCATCTCGGTTATAAATATATATAGAGTGTAGCATATTTGTGGATAGTAGTCTATTATGACTTGATCCTCTGGATCCAGAGATTCTATCTTTAGTTTTAAATTGATAATTATTTAGTTTTGTAAAAATTGGTTGTTGCCAATGTACAGGCAGTTTTTACATAGTGGAGCCACCTCGATGGGCCGAAGTGGCCTTTAGTGTGCCCACTATAAAAATTTCATATGTTCTTATGTTCTTTGTGGTTCGGAACCCACGTAAAATTGTAGGTCCCCTCCGCCACCACGGAGGACATGCACAATACACAATTACGAACACAGTTAGGTAGACCAGCCATGAATGGATCCTAGGGTCTTTGTTGGTCTGAAACATTATAACATTATAACATATATATATATATATATATATATATATATATACACACACACACACACACATATATATATATATATATATATATACACACACACACATATATACACATATACATATATACACATACACATATACATATATATATATATATATACAGTATTATATATATATATATATATATATATATATATATATATATATATTCATGCGGTTTGCTTCTACAAAGCTTCAATTTAATATTTAGGAGAAATCCAATGACAAGGAGGAATGTAAATGCCATGAAAAGTCTTCTTTAATGCGCAACGTTTCGAGCAATACGCTCATCATCAGGCTAGATAATAACAATATGAAATTAGAATCAATAAATAATGTGAACAAGACAAAATAATTTCTATAAAACCTATTCATTAAAAGCAAATTTTAAAAAGACTAAAAGAAGAGGGTTAAATTCAAAGTTATAAAAATTTGCATATAAAATTACAAGAAATTTAAAAGCTATTTTTAAATTACATATAGTAATTTGAAATTAGTACACTGGAATAATTAACACTAATACAATGGAATAATTAACACTACGAACCTTTCAATGCTGGTTCCGAGGCACGAGTAATTTAAAACAAAACAAAACAGGAAACAAGCTATGGGTTGGGCAGTTGGAGAGTTATAAGTTAGGGGAGGGGGGATTATAAAAAATTGGGGAGGGGGGAGGGGAGTTGGGGAGGGGGGATTATAAAAATTTAGAGGGACAGCTGAGGAATCCACGTTTAGAGAAGGGGTCAATGTTTTAATATAAAGAGATTCCAAAATTCTAAGTGAGTTAGGACAAGAATTACAACCGAGAATTTTAAATTATCTAAAGTGACATCAGTTTTACATTTTATACTATGTTCCCGAATACTGGAGGCTTCTTTTTTATTAAAATTTTACCTGTTCGGCAACTTATTCCCATATGCGAATAAAATCTAGCCCTGAGGAGCGCACTGATGTCACTTTAGATAATTTTAAAATTCTCGGTTGTAATTCTTGTCCTAACTCACTTAGAATTTTGGAATCTCTTTATATTAAAACATTGACCCCTTCTCTAAACGTGGATTCCTCAGCTGTCCCTCTAAATTTTTTATAATCCCCCTCCCCAACTCCCCTCCCCAATTTTTTATAATCCCCCCTCCCCTAATTTATAACTCTCCAACCGCCCAACCCATAGCTTGTTTCCTGTTTTGTTTTTTTTAAATTACTCGTGCCTCGGAACCAGCATTGAAAGGTTCGTAGTGTTAATTATTCCATTGTATTAGTGTTAATTATTCCAGTGTACTAATTTCAAATTTACTATATGTAATTTAAAAATAGCTTTTAAATTTCTTGTAATTTTATATGTAAATTTTTATAACTTTGAATTTAACCCTCTTCTTTTAGTCTTTTTAAAATTTGCTTTTAATGAATAGGTTTTATAGAAATTATTTTGTCTTGTTCACATTTATTTATTGATTCTAATTTCATATTGTTATTATCTAGCCTGATGATGAGCGTATTGCTCGAAACGTTGCGCATTAAAGAAGACTTTTCATGGCATTTACATTCCTCCTTGTCATTGGATTTCTCCTAAATATATATATATATATATAATATATATGCATATAACTGCAATGACCGCGCAGTATATAAATGAATAGAAACGACATAAGTGTTAAGGAACGTTTCTGCACACGAGGAGGAGAGATAACGAATAATGAAAAATGAGGCGAACCGCCAAGGAATCGAACCCAGGGCCTTCCAATTGCCGGTCGGACGCCTCATTTTTCATTATTCGTTATCTCTCCTCCTCGTGTGCAGAAACGTTCCTTAACACTTATGTCGTTTCTATTCATATATATATATATATATATATATATTTATATATATTATATATACATATATATATATATATACATATACATATACATATATATACATATACAACATATATATATATATATACATATATATATATATATATACACACACATATATATATACATATATATATATATATATATATATATATATATATACACACATATATATATACATATATATATATATATATATATATACACATATATATACATATACATATACATATACACATATACATATACATATATATACATATACATATATATACACATATATATACACATATATATACATATATATACATATACATATACATATATATATATATATATACGTATATATATATATATATATATATATATATATACAGACGTGTTTTATCGAGTGTCCAGTGTTACCAATTGAATAAGTGGTTATCGTTCAAGTGTCTTTAAAAAAAATAAAAAAATAGTGTTTGGTGCATTCTTAACTAAATTACTTCGTGTTACTATCATTCATTAACGAATATATTTCATTTATTGACTTTATTCATTACTATATTACTTGACTAAACCAAGGCTAGGGACTTGTTTGTTTTCCGAATCTATTACTACACGAGGTTTCATAAGGTTGCAATTCCCTTGGTTTGCCTTTTTTGTTTTTCAAATCTATCAGAAACGAGGTTTTTTAAGGTTCATTTTCCCTTAACACACTACCTGACCTCCCGAAGGGTCAATCACCGTGGGAAAAAAGGAATTAAGTCGGTCGAAGAACGGACAGATAAGTACCATTTAATACTTTTTCTTTAACAGATCTTTCGTCGGTAGCTTAATTATATATTCATTTAGCATAAAATTGAGTTACAAGAACCTGTTTCTGCGTTTCAAGACCATTTTTGCCGGTTTTCGCAGGTGACGGCACAATAAGCACGCGGTATACCTACGTTGTAATTTATTAATTTCCAAACGCTCGTTTTTTGTTTTTTTGTTTGTTTTTTAACTAATTAAAAGCATGGCACCCCCGTCAAGTACTTGCAGTCGCTGTGCAGGGAAATTTGCCGCTTACGCGTTTACAATGGCTAATAACAATGAACAGTTAGTTTGCAGATGGTGCTCAAGCATGGAAGTGTTGAGGAACGAGTTAGAACGTGAGAGGGAGGCCAGGGTGAGGCTTGAAGAAACCGTGATGCTCCTGACGGCAAAATTAGAATCCCTTGAGACTCCAGTTACGACCCCTCCTGCCTCAGTTTCTACTAATATATAAGTAGTACTAATAGCCATCTCTCTCCTCTAGTTCCCAACCCTTCGTTCGAGTGCGAAATGGAGCCTCATTGAGAAAAGCAAAGACTTGTCTACCAGTAATAACAAGCAATAAGTTTTCTGTTTTATTTTTCGAAGATGCTGATGAACCGGAAATACGACTCGTTGGCGATTCCATTGTTCGAGGACAGCTCGAGGAATTCTGTGTGAGAAACCCTCGTCGTAGGCGCCGTTACTGCTACCCTGGTGCAAGGGTGGAGGGTATAACTAATAGTGTTGACCATTTAACAGACGGTACCGCCGAGCACACAACGTATGTTATTCATGTCGGTACTAAAAACGTTTTAAATTCTTGATCGGAAGAACTGCTGGCTAGGTACAGGGAGTTATTAGAGCGACTAAAGGAGAAAACTAAGATTGTTTTAACAGGTATACTTCCTCGAATTGTCCAACGTAACGATTTCTACAGCAAGGCAACCTATATTAACAATAACCTATAGTCTCTTTGCCAACAGGAAGGAGTGCCTTTTGCGAATTTTTTGAACAGTTTCTACGGCAGGAGGGACTTGTTCCTCGAAGATGGACTTCAGCTTAATGACGTTTTAGCTGCGCGTTTAGGAAGACTATTTCATAATACTGTCTCTTCTTTTCAGGCTGCCGTAACTCGAACGGTCCCAGCGTAAATTCTACAAATTTCACCTGCGCTCGCGAAGGTGTCGCAATTACAAACAATTTGAAGGTTCTATCCTTAAATGCTCGTAGCCTACGAAATAAAATAAATGATTTTTTTTCTTTAATTGCTTGTAAAGATTATGATTTAATTGCGATAAATGAATCGTGGCTTAGCACTCAAACACGTGAATTTGTAGGGGAGTATCAAATTAAAGGTTATAGACTTTTTGTTAAAAACAGAATATGTAGGCGAGGAGGCGGTGTTATGTTGTATATCAAAGATAATATTGCGGACGTTATAGAAGTAAAGCACTCAATTCCAGAACCGATAGATTCGACTATAGCAGAATTTAAATTAAACGATTTCAAACTTCTTGTTGCGGTTATATATAGGCCCCCTAATCAAACAGCTGATACGGACGAAGCGTTATATCGTGAACTAAAGAGAATAATCGGTAGTGAGCAGGCTTTAGTTATGGGTGACTTTAATTGCGCCAACGTGAATTACGATACAATGCAGGGAGACGCGGAAGGTAATCGTTTAGTTAATTTTCTCGAGGATAGCTTTCTTATTCAAAAGGTTGGGGAACCTACGAGGTTGGACAGTATTTTAGATTTAGTAATAACTACGGATGATAGGCTAATTACTGATCTTCAAGTAATAGAACCGTTAAGCAATAGCGATCACAATATGGTAGAGTTTGTCCTCTCAGTAAGTCACTCGAAACCAACTAACTCGACTAAAATTCCTAACTTCCAGCACGCAGACTTTAGTAAATTTCGAAATAAATTGTCACACGTCAATTGGGAAAACGATGGGGAACTCCAACGCAAAACTAATGTGGGAATCGTTCGAAACAGTATTTAGGACTATAAATGAGGAATGTGTACCGTACAAAATTAAGCGTGCGAAAGTAAACAACAAGCCCTTGTGGTTTACTTCTAGAGTAGGAGACATTATAAAGAGTAGAGATAGGGCTTATAGGCTACATAAGTGCGATAAAGACAATTTGGTTACGAAACAACTACATATCTCTGAGGCGTGAAGCGAAAAGTGTAATAAAAAAGTCGCGAATTTGAAATCTCCATAGCTCGTGACGGTAAAGAAAACCCCAAGCGATTCTTTCAATACGTCAATAATAGAAATCCAGTAAAAAGCGTCTTGGGGCCTTTGAAAAATGTAAACGGAGATCTAGTATCTGAAAACAAGGAAATGGCTACCTTGCTAAACGAATTTTTTACGTCAGTTTTTACTATAGAAGATGTAACGAATCTCCCTACGGTCATAGACATAATACCTTTTGATAATGGTAATATTTTGGATAATATCGTGGTAGTGAAGGGAAAGTAATGCGCTATATTAATAAAATAAAAAAGCGTAAATCACCCGGGCCGGATTCCATATATCCCATCCAACTAAAAGAATTAAAAGATAGCATTGTTGTGCCGCTAACAAAGATTTTTAATGCGTCTATTTCTTAGCGGTGCGTAACAGATAATTTCAAGTTAGCAAACGTAACACCTATCTTTAAGAAAGACGATAAAGATGCGGAGGGAAATTATAGGCCAATCAGTTTAACGTCTGTTGTAGGTAAGCTACTGGAATCAATAATTAGGGATCGTATAGTCGAACACTTAGAAGCATAACTAGTTAGAAATACGCAGCACGGATTTAGGCGAAACAAATCTTGCTTAACTAATCTCTTAGAATTTTTCCAAAGCGTGGTTGACGTTTACGATAGACATCGGGCGGTTGATGTAGTGTATTTAGATTTTCAAAAAGCGTTTGACACCGTGCCGCACAAAAGACTCATTGAAAAAACTAAGGCTCATGGAATCAGGGGTGTAGTAATAAATTGGCTAGAAGAGTGGTTGCGAGGTAGGAAACAGAGGGTGGTCGTTGATGGAGCGGAGTCGTGTTGGGCTAATGTAGCGAGTGGCGTTCCTCAGGGTTCTGTATTGGGCCCCTTGCTTTTTCTTATATATATTAACGATTTAGATGTCGGCCTAGTCAGTACAGTTTCAAAGTTTGCGGATGACACGAAGCTGGGTGGTAGGGCGATTAATGACGAAGATAGAGGTAAAATCAGGAAGATCTGAATAAAATCGTTGATTGGTCAGTCACATGGCAAATGAGATTTAACGTGATAAGTGCAAAATTTTGCATATAGGTTCGCGTAACGGTAATTTTGCGTATAGTATGTCAGGGAAAGATTTAACAAGCGTAGAGCAGGAAAAAGATTTAGGAGTTATAGTCACTGGTGATTTAAAAGTAGCGAAACAAAGTACAGCAGCGGTCAATAAGGCGAACAAAGTGTTAGGTTTTATAGCTCGAAATTTTGAGTACAAATCGCGCGATATTATAGTTCCTCTTTATAAATCATTAGTTAGACCCCATTTGGAGTACGCGGTCCAATTTTGGAATCCGCATATGCGCAAAGATATAGACAAAATCGAAAGAGTTCAAAGACGAGCAACTAAGATGATTCCGTCGCTTAGGTCAAAGTCGTACGAGGATAGGCTTAAGGAGTTAAAATTGACAACACTCGAGACTAGGAGGTAAGGGGTGATCTAATCCAGGTTTTCAAAATTATGAATGGGTTCGATAACGTAGATAGAGATAGCTTTTTCGAAATATCTCAATATAATAGGACTAGAAATAACGGGTGTAAGTTGACAAGTAGAAGGTTCGAGACAGCAGTTGCCAAAAACTTTTTTACGCATAGAATAGTAAATAGCTGGAATAGTTTGCCGGTAGAAGTAATTAGTAGCACGTCTATAAACATGTTTAAAAATCGATTAGACGCATATGTTGATAGATTGGGTATAGTTTAAGGTAGTAAAATTAAGGCTTTGTGGTGATAGATCCCACAGCTCAACACAAGTGTTGTGGGATATAGGGAGGCAGCATCTTGGGTTAGGGGATACTCTCTGTCCTTACACACCCCATTTAAAGAGATTCCTCTGCCGAGCGGTGCCCCCCATAGTACTGTGAGGTATTGAAAAACTCATGATCTTCACTTGCCCCACAAACACCTTTAAATGGGAGACCCAAAATGGGTGCACACACATTTCTACATTACTGTACAGTCTTTACAGCCACACCTACACTTTTCCTCCTAAGCATATATATTGTAATGTATATGGTTGTAAATTTTGACTTGGTCCGCAGTCGATATGGACCGTGACTTATTTTTGGTTGGCAAGGTACTAGTATTGATGGATACCGTAATGAAATTGATTGGATTCTTTGGATCTGATATATTTGCATGTCGGTTATAAATAGATATAGAGTGTAACATGTTTGTGGATAGTAGTCTATTATGACTTGATCCTCTGGATCCAGAGATTCTATCTTTAGTTTTAAATCGATAATTAATTAGTTTTAAATCGATAATTATTAATTTTAAATTGATAATTATTTAGTTTTGCAAAAATTGGTCGTTACCAATGTACAGGTAGTTGCTACATACATTTCTTATGTTCTTGTGGTTCGGAACCCACGTAAAATTGTAGGTCCCCTCCGCCACCACGGAGGACATACACAATACACAATTACGAACACAGTTAGGTAGACAGCCATGAGTGGATCCTAGGGTCTTTGTTGGTCTGAAACATTATAACATTATATAATAAAATATATATATATATATATATATATATATATATAATACATATATATATATATATATATATATATATGTATAGAAACGACGTAAGTATAGAGGAGCGTTCTGCACAAGAGGAAGAGAAATAACGAACAAATGAAAAATGAGGTGAACCGCCCGGGAATCGAACCCAGG
>JAJOZX010010590.1:35000-90000 GCA_023014485.1 Bathynomus jamesi
ATATATATGTACACACATATATATATATATATATATATATATATATATATATATATATATATATATATATATATATTATATGTACACATATATATATATATATATATATGTACACACATATATATATATATATATATATATGTACATATATATATATATATATACATATATATAGATATATATATATAAACTATATATAGATATATATATATATATACATATATATAGATATACATATATTATATATGTATATATATATACACATACTATATATATACTATATATATATATATATATATTATATATATATATATATATATTATATATATATATACTATATATATATATATATATATATATATATATTACATATACTATATATATAATATATACACAATATATATATATATATATTATATATATATATATATTCGTGTATATATATTACACGTTTAACTGCAATGACCACGCAGTATATTAATGTATAGAAACGACGTAAGTATAGAGGAGCGTTCTGCACACGAGGAAGAGAAATAACGAACAAATGAAAAACGAGGTACCCGCCCGGGAATCGAACCCACGATCTTCCAATTGCCGGTCAGATCCAGGGTTCGATTCCCGGGCGGGTACCTCATTTTTCATTTGTTCGTTATTTCTCTTCCTCGTGTGCAGAACGCTCCTCTATACTTACGTCGTTTCTATACATTAATATACTGCCTGGTCATTGCAGTTAAATGTACATATTCACGATTTGCGAGGGTGCCCTCTTAGGGCATTGGTTTCTGCCCTATGTAGGAGAATTACGACTTCTGACTGATCGGGGCCTGTGGTGTAGTGGACAGCATATCTGACCGGCAATTGGAAGATCCTGGGTTCGATTCCCGGGCGGGTACCTCATTTTTCATTTGTTCGTTATTTCTCTTCCTCGTGTGCAGAACGCTCCTCTATACTTACGTCGTTTCTATACATTTATACTTTTCTAATTCTTTTCGGTCGCCACTCTGTTAAACCCTTGGCTACAGACTCGCCAGACTGTTATGCCAATATCTTCTATGGTGCTTGGGTTCTCTTTCTCTCGCTTATGGGTCGAGAATTATTAATTCTTCTCTTGCTATAATACTCTGATACTTTCTCTTATACTAAAATTATCGACTTTTCTGACTAAGTTCTGAAGAGAGCACGGCTCGAAGGGAAAAATAAAAACTTTTTACTTTGGTTTACTTCTCAAAAATATACAGGTACTGCTCTGAATTTACAGGGGTAGAGGTTCGACCTCTTTCGACCATGGCTCAGGCCGGAATCTAAAAATATTAAGAAGGCAAGGGGCCTCTGCCCCCTCCCCGCAGCAAGGCTGCTAACAAAGAAGTCCTAATGAAATGCTAATCTGAAGTCTAATGAAGAAGTGCAATGAAGAAGTGCTGTAATTTTACAAGTACATGTCTAATATAACCTTAAATGTTTTGGTGGAGGACAGTTGAAGGTTAAATTTCCCCCCTTTTTTAAACACATCATCAGATGTTTTTTTGAAAGATTTCAACTAAAAAAAAAAAAAAAAAAAAAAAAAAAAAATAATTTGTATTTTTCGCCGAGTCTACATTTATGAAGGCGATATCATTTCGTAATAGTACACATAAGTACAAATTAAGTACACGACTGAGTACGTATTAATTTTGGTTCATTACAATTACGATTACAATTATGGATTACTTCACATTTACTTATTGTTTAATTACACTTCCATTTTAAAGTACATTCTTACATTATAAATTAAATCATTACATTTAATTACAGTTCCAATGAAGTACATTACAAGTTATTACCAATTACAGCTTCATTAAAGTACATTACGTTATATTAAATTAAAGTATTACAGCTAATTACAATTAAACAGTTACTATAACTTTTTTTTTTTTTTTAGTGCCTCACATTAATAGACAATTAAGATGTTAAATATAATACAAAGTACATGGCACTTACGAGATAATTTATTTACGAAATAATATGTTATAATGTTATAAATTTGAAATCAGAGCGAACGGAGGTATTTTATCTTTGAGGCGCTCGATTCTGTCGTAGTGAGTGGAATTTTATAACTTAACTCAGCATTTTTGAGTTAAATGCGGGAGGTGAAATAATAAAAAAATAAAACGTAAAAAGAATACATGTACGTAATCATGATCGTCAATAGACATGTACGACTGCACACAGTAGTGTACACATATCATTCGTCACCCAATAGGTTGTGCGCGTAATATAGACACGAGTAAACATAGACTGATAAGTTGATAGGGCATAAGTAGACAATAGGTAGATGAATGAATAAGTAATAAAATTAATAAAGGATAGGGGTCAAGAAAGAACATGAATGTAAGAATGAGTATGGTTGAATAATGATATTTATACTACATAACACCACAACCTTATTACTAAAGAATTTACCATACATTGAATACGGAAGATGTCCAAATACTAAGAACGTGATTCAGTGTACAAAGTATGGGAAACGTAAAGAGAATAAAGTTATTTTATGACGTCATAGTGCATAAGTCATTATTACAAATCGAAATTCTATCCAAAACTCGCTTAGGCGATTTTGGTTTCTTATGTAAAAATGGACATTCGAACATAAAACTATACGAACATAAGTTCTGCATGAAGACAATGAATTCATATAATGATGGTGTAGGAATTGTTCATTGTTCACTTTTTACAGTATTTCCCCCCCAAAATGGTATTAATACAATAATATAATACAATATAATACAATTGAGAAAATATCATCGAAGTAATTCAAGTTAGATGACGACATTCTTTACAATACAAATTTTATACAGAACGAGTTCGGGTAGTTTAGTACAATGCAGAGTAATCAAATTTTTAACATGACACTCGCTTAGAGGGCTATGATAAAATATAAAAATTCAAAGATTAAAACTTTACTTTTATACAAACAGAATAAAGGATTAATACGTTAATTTAGACAAACAATTAAGTTAGACACATTGATATGGTTAAAAATTTTTTACAAAATTTTTATTTTTCTGTGGGAAAAATTATGTACATAATGAATAGAGTAAAAGGGAAAACTATAAATTTTAAAGTTCATGAATTTTCAAGGTTACCATGATAGTACAATTCGTAACTAATTTTATTGACTATTGTAGGTAAAAAATCGAATTACGTAATGGATGATGTATAGACCTGTGGTCTAGTGTGTATTTGGGTGTATTAGGTGCAAAGTGTGTATTTTACAATTTCGAGGGACAGATTAGCTGATAGGATTCTTCAAGTAACTGAATATTCAATGATGTTAGCATAAGGTTTGTGTGTATATATATATATATAGTGTGCATACATGCATTTTTATTGACTGTTGTAGGTACAAATCGAATTACGTAGTGGATGATGTATAGACCTGTGGTCAAATGTGTATTTATGTTTATTGGGTACAAAGTGTGTATTTTATAATTTCGAGACACAGATTAGCTGATAGGATTGTTAAATTAACTGTATAAATGCATGAGCGAGAATTTATATAAAGTAAGCAATAATTATTATGTATTATGATGATAATGTTTCCATACGCGTTTTAATGCAAAAGTGACTGGAGGGACGGAACGTAAATGAATTCGAATGTGTCAAAAGTAATAAAATTCACTTAGGATTATAGATTTTACATAATTAATCAGTTACACGTATAAGGTAATTAAAAAAAGACGTACTTTGAAGACCTTACGAGTAATGACTAACTCTCACGGTTTTAAAATTGAATTTCGACACACAATTAAATTCGACTACAAAAATTCATAACCATATACTGTAGTAGTATGTCAATTTGACTATAATTTTCGTTTGATACCTTACAAATGGTACAATAACAATTTAAGGACAGTTACTCACGATTAATTGAACAAAAGAAAAATAAAAATACAAATTAAAAATATGAATCAATTATGCATTTCAACGAGCTAAATACAATTTTATAATATTCTAAAAAAATAAAAGTAAATCGAGCCATAGATGAGTTTTGGCCAAGAATAAAAAAGTTATTGAAATGGAAGGAAGCATTTCGAACAATCTTTTCTTTTAATAATCTCAGGTAAATTTTACATTAAAAATTATTTTTATATAATAAAAAAGAAAATTATTAAAAAGGTTTAATAATTTTTTGCATGTTAAGTAGAAAAATTATACTCTTTCGTTGAATGTTGATAGAATTTGAATTATTTGATTTTTTTTAATCTGAAAACTTGTTTGCATATAGACAAATACATCTGTTTTATTGTGTAGAAGTTTTATTAAAATTAAATGACAAAAAAGAACAAACAACTGAAATTTAGGGTATGCGCGATCATACGGGGGAATTGAGTGACTAAGCAGGGGATATAAGTTTGAAATTGACAATACGTCTTTTCGTGAGCACTTTGCTCTTTTTAAAAAAAAGATTGCTTGTCACACTACTTAGAACAAAAAATTAAGAGAGTTCAACAAACGGAGGGACGGCATGTTCCTCATATACATTACAATAATTACCAAAATCATTACAAACAATTGTAAAAACTGTTTTGGTCACAAACAATGAAATGTCATTTTACCTATATATTTATATACGCAACAATGCATGAAAAGGGAAAGACAAATCGGTGAATTTCCGTCTTACAAACAAAGAAAAGGTTAAACCAAAGCCGCAACCCGGTCAATTCAGGTTGAATTAAATTCTCTTGAACAACAAAAAAAGGTTGAATTCAATTGACTTCGAATATATAACTCTGACTTCGAATATATAACTCTGACTTCGAATATATAACTCTGACTTCGAATATATAACTCTGACTTCGAATATATAACTCTGACTTCGAATATATAACTCTGACTTCGAATATATAACTCTGACTTCGAATATATAACTCTGACTTCGAATATATAACTCTGACTTCGAATATATAACTCTGACTTCGAATATATAACTCTGACTTCGAATATATAACTCTGACTTCGAATATATAACTCTGACTTCGAATATATAACTCTGACTTCGAATATATAACTCTGACTTCGAATATATAACTCTGACTTCGAATATATAACTCTGACTTCGAATATATAACTCTGACTTCGAATATATAACTCTGACTTCGAATATATAACTCTGACTTCGAATATAACTCTGACTTCGAATATATAACTCTGACTTCGAATATATAACTCTGACTTCGAATATATAACTCTGACTTCGAATATATAACTCTGACTTCGAATATATAACTCTGACTTCGAATATATAACTCTGACTTCGAATATATAACTCTGACTTCGAATATATAACTCTGACTTCGAATATATAACTCTGACTTCGAATATATAACTCTGACTTCGAATATATAACTCTGACTTCGAATATATAACTCTGACTTCGAATATATAACTCTGACTTCGAATATAACTCTGACTTCGAATATAACTCTGACTTCGAATATAACTCTGACTTGAACTCTATCAAGTATTCTGAAACTGAAAATGAAACTTAACTGTCTAACTTGAACGCTTGTCAAGTGAAGATGAACTGAAAATGGAAAATGACTGCACTTGATCTTTATCAAGTGGAGACGATTAACCTCTGTTTTGGTTGACCCTCTTGGTGCAACCTTCTGACTTGAAAAACTGACTTCAAAAAATGATTTCAAAAAATGACTTCAAAATTACTTCAAGTATCTTTATAAATCTCTGGGGTTTGGTTGTCCCTTTTGGTTACAACCAACTGAAACTATCTGAAAACTGAAAATGGAACTTGAAACTGCTTCAAGTAACTCTATAACTCTATAAATTCTCTCTCTCTTAATTTGCAAGTCAATTCAATTCAGTAATTGAAAAAAATTTGCAAACAAAAAATAAAAAATGTAAACAACATTTCACTCGAATGTACGGGAAGGTAATACTATTATGTTTGGTACATAAAATAAAATTATTCTATACTGAATATAACCCTCTTTCAAATTAACCCTCTTTCAATTTAACCCTCTTTCAAATAAACCCTCTTTCAAATAAACCCTCTTTCAAATAAACCCTCTTTCAAATTAACCCTCTTTCAAATTAACCCTCTTTCAAATTAACCCTCTTTCAATAACCCTCTTTCAAATTAACCCTCTTTCAAATTAACCCTCTTTCAAATTAACCCTCTTTCAAATTAACCCTCTTTCAAATTAACCCTCTTTCAAATTAACCCTCTTTCAAATTAACCCTCTTTCAAATTAACCCTCTTTCAAATTAACCCTCTTTCAAATTAACCCTCTTTCAAATTAACCCTCTTTCAAATTAACCCTCTTTCAAATTAACCCTCTTTCAAATTAACCCTCTTTCAAATTAACCCTCTTTCAAATTAACCCTCTTTCAAATTAACCCGCTTTCAAATTAACCCGCTTTCAAATTAACCCGCTTTCAAATTAACCCGCTTTCAATTAACCCGCTTTCAAATTAACCCGCTTTCAAATTAACCCGCTTTCAAATTAACCCGCTTTCAAATTACCCCGCTTTCAAATTAACCCGCTTTCAAATTAACCCGCTTTCAAATTAACCCGCTTTCAAATTAACCCGCTTTCAAATTAACCCGCTTTCAAATTAACCCGCTTTCAAATTAACCCGCTTTCAAATTAACCCGCTTTCAAATTAACCCGCTTTCAAATTAACCCGCTTTCAAATTACCCGCTTTCAAATTAACCCGCTTTCAAATTAACCCGCTTTCAAATTAACCCGCTTTCAAATTACCCGCTTTCAAATTAACCCGCTTTCAAATTAACCCGCTTTCAAATTAACCCGCTTTCAAATTACCCGCTTTCAAATTAACCCGCTTTCAATTAAACCGCTTTCAAATTAACCCGCTTTCAAATTAACCCGCTTTCAAATTAACCCGCTTTCAAATTAACCCGCTTTCAAATTAACCCGCTTTCAAATTAACCCGCTTTCAAATTAACCCGCTTTCAAATTAACCCGCTTTCAAATTAACCCTCTTTCAAATTAACCCTCTTTCAAATTAACCCTCTTTCAAATTAACCCTCTTTCAAATTAACCCTCTTTCAAATTAACCCTCTTTCAAATTAACCCTCTTTCAAATTAACCCTCTTTCAAATTAACCCTCTTTCAAATTAACCCTCTTTCAAATTAACCCTCTTTCAAATTAACCCTCTTTCAAATTAACCCTCTTTCAAATTAACCCTCTTTCAAATTAACCCTCTTTCAAATTAACCCTCTTTCAAATTAACCCTCTTTCAAATTAACCCTCTTTCAAATTAACCCTCTTTCAAATTAACCCTCTTTCAATTAACCCTCTTTCAAATAACCCTCTTTCAAATTAACCCTCTTTCAATTAACCCTCTTTCAAATTAACCCTCTTTCAAATTAACCCTCTTTCAAATTAACCCTCTTTCAAATTAACCCTCTTTCAAATTAACCCTCTTTCAATTAACCCTCTTTCAAATTAACCCTCTTTCAAATTAACCCTCTTTCAAATTAACCCTCTTTCAAATTAACCCTCTTTCAAATTAACCCTCTTTCAAATTAACCCTCTTTCAAATTAACCCTCTTTCAAATTACCCTCTTTCAAATTAACCCTCTTTCAAATTAACCCTCTTTCAATTAACCTCTTTCAAATTAACCCTCTTTCAAATTAACCCTCTTCAAATTAACCCTCTTTCAAATTAACCCTCTTTCAAATTAACCCTCTTTCAAATTACCCTCTTTCAAATTAACCCTCTTTCAAATTAACCCTCTTCAAATTACCCTCTTTCAAATTAACCCTTTTCAAATTAACCCTCTTTCAAATTAACCCTCTTTCAAATTAACCCTCTTTCAAATTAACCCTCTTTCAAATTAACCCTCTTTCAAATTAACCCTCTTTCAAATTAACCCTCTTTCAAATTAACCCTCTTTCAAATTAACCCTCTTTCAAATTAACCCTCTTTCAAATTAACCCTCTTTCAAATTAACCCTCTTTCAAATTAACCCTCTTTCAAATTAACCCTCTTTCAAATTAACCCTCTTTCAAATTAACCCTCTTTCAAATTAACCCTCTTTCAAATTAACCCTCTTTCAAATTAACCCTCTTTCAAATTAACCTCTTTCAAATTAACCCTCTTTCAAATTAACCCTCTTTCAAATTAACCCTCTTTCAAATTAACCCTCTTTCAAATTAACCCTCTTTCAAATTAACCCTCTTTCAAATTAACCCTCTTTCAAATTAACCCTCTTTCAAATTAACCCTCTTTCAAATTAACCCTCTTCAAATTAACCCTCTTTCAAATTAACCCTCTTTCAAATTAACCCTCTTTCAAATTAACCCTCTTTCAAATTAACCCTCTTTCAAATTAACCCTCTTTCAATTAACCCTCTTTCAAATTAACCCTCTTTCAAATTAACCCTCTTTTCAAATTAACCCTCTTTCAAATTAACCCTCTTTCAAATTAACCCTCTTTCAAATTAACCCTCTTCAAATTAACCCTCTTTCAAATTAACCCTCTTTCAAATTAACCCTCTTTCAAATTAACCCTCTTTCAAATTAACCCTCTTTCAAATTAACCCTCTTTCAAATTAACCCTCTTTCAAATTAACCCTCTTTCAAATTAACCCTCTTTCAAATTAACCCTCTTTCAAATTAACCCTCTTTCAAATTAACCCTCTTTCAAATTAACCCTCTTTCAAATCCCTCTTTCAAATTAACCCTCTTTCAAATTAACCCTCTTTCAATTAACCCTCTTTCAAATTAACCCTCTTTCAATTAACCCTCTTTCAAATTAACCCTCTTTCAAATTAACCCTCTTTCAAATTAACCCTCTTTCAAATTAACCCTCTTTCAAATTAACCCTCTTTCAAATTAACCCTCTTTCAAATTAACCCTCTTTCAAATTAACCCTCTTTCAAATTAACCCTCTTCAAATTAACCCTCTTTCAAATTAACCCTCTTTCAAATTAACCCTCTTTCAAATTAACCCTCTTTCAAATTAACCCTCTTTCAAATTAACCCTCTTTCAAATTAACCCTCTTTCAAATTAACCCTCTTTCAAATTAACCCTCTTTCAATTAACCCTCTTTCAAATTAACCCTCTTTCAAATTAACCCTCTTTCAAAGCAAATTAACCCTCTTTCAAATTAACCCTCTTTCAAATTAACCCTCTTTCAAATTAACCCTCTTTCAATTAACCCTCTTTCAAATTAACCCTTTCAAATTAACCCTCTTTCAAATAACCCTCTTTCAAATTAACCCTCTTTCAAATTAACCCTCTTTCAAATTAACCCTCTTTCAAATTAACCCTCTTTCAAATTAACCCTCTTTCAAATTAACCCTCTTTCAAATTAACCCTCTTTCAAATTAACCCTCTTTCAAATTAACCCTCTTCAAATTAACCCTCTTTCAAATTAACCCTCTTTCAAATTAACCCTCTTTCAAATTAACCCTCTTTCAAATTAACCCTCTTTCAAATTAACCCTCTTTCAAATTAACCCTCTTTCAAATTAACCCTCTTTCAAATTAACCCTCTTTCAAATTAACCCTCTTTCAAATTAACCCTCTTTCAAATTAACCCTCTTTCAAATTAACCCTCTTTCAAATTAACCCCTTTCAAATTAACCCTCTTTCAAATTAACCCTCTTTCAAATTAACCCTCTTTCAAATTAACCCTCTTTCAAATTAACCCTCTTTCAAATTAACCCTCTTTCAAATTAACCCTCTTTCAAATTAACCCTCTTTCAAATTAACCCTCTTTCAAATTAACCCTCTTTCAAATTAACCCTCTTTCAAATTAACCCTCTTTCAAATTAACCCTCTTTCAAATTAACCCTCTTTCAAATTAACCCTCTTTCAAATTAACCCTCTTTCAAATTAACCCTCTTTCAAATAACCCTCTTTCAAATTAACCCTCTTTCAAATTAACCCTCTTTCAAATTAACCCTCTTTCAAATTAACCCTCTTTCAAATTAACCCTCTTTCAAATTAACCCTCTTTCAAATTAACCCTCTTCAATTAACCCTCTTTCAAATTAACCCTCTTTCAAATTAACCCTCTTTCAAATTAACCCTCTTTCAAATTAACCTCTTTCAAATTAACCCTCTTTCAAATTAACCCTCTTTCAAATTAACCCTCTTTCAAATTAACCCTCTTTCAAATTAACCCTCTTTCAAATTAACCCTCTTTCAAATTAACCCTCTTTCAAATTAACCCTCTTTCAAATTAACCCTCTTTCAATTAACCCTCTTTCAAATTAACCCTCTTTCAATTAACCCTCTTTCAAATTAACCCTCTTTCAAATTAACCCTCTTTCAAATTAACCCTCTTTCAAATTAACCCTCTTTCAAATTAACCCTCTTTCAAATTAACCCTCTTTCAAATTAACCCTCTTTCAAATTAACCCTCTTTCAAATTAACCCTCTTTCAAATTAACCCTCTTTCAAATTAACCCTCTTTCAAATTAACCCTCTTTCAAATTAACCCTCTTTCAAATTAACCCTCTTTCAAATTAACCCTCTTTCAAATTAACCCTCTTTCAATTAACCCTCTTTCAAATTACCCTCTTTCAAATTAACCCTCTTTCAAATTAACCCTCTTCAATTAACCCTCTTTCAAATTAACCCTCTTTCAAATTAACCCTCTTTCAAATTAACCCCTCTTTCAAATTAACCCTCTTTCAAATTAACCCTCTTTCAATTAACCCTCTTTCAAATTAAACCCTCTTTCAAATTAACCCTCTTTCAAATTAACCCTCTTTCAAATAACCCTCTTCAAATTACCCTCTTTCAAATTAACCCTCTTTCAATTAACCCTCTTTCAAATTAACCCTCTTTCAAATAACCCTCTTTCAAATTAACCCTCTTTCAATTAACCCTCTTTCAAAATTAACCCTCTTTCAAATTAACCCTCTTTCAAATTAACCCTCTTTCAAATTAACCCTCTTTCAAATTAACCCTCTTTCAAATTACCCTCTTCAATTAACCCTCTTTCAAATTAACCCTCTTTCAAATTAACCCTCTTTCAAATTAACCCTCTTTCAAATTAACCCTCTTTCAAATTAACCCTCTTTCAAATTAACCCTCTTTCAAATTAAACCCTCTTTCAAATTAACCCTCTTTCAAATTAACCCTCTTTCAATTAACCCTCTTTCAAATTAACCCTCTTTCAAATTAACCCTCTTTCAAATTAACCCTCTTTCAAAATTAACCCTCTTTCAAATTAACCCTCTTTCAAATTAACCCTCTTTCAATTAACCCTCTTTCAAATTAACCCTCTTTCAAATTAACCCTCTTTCAATTAACCCTCTTTCAAATTAACCCTCTTTCAAATTAACCCTCTTTCAAATTAACCCTCTTTCAAATTAACCCTCTTTCAAATTAACCCTCTTTCAAATTAACCCTCTTTCAAATTAAACCCTCTTTCAAATTAACCCTCTTTCAAATTAACCCTCTTTCAAATTAACCCTCTTTCAAATTAACCCTCTTTCAATTAACCCTCTTTTCAAATTACCCTCTTTCAAATTAACCCTCTTTCAATTAACCCTCTTTCAAATTAACCCTCTTTCAAATTAACCCTCTTTCAAATTAACCCTCTTTCAAATTAACCCTCTTTCAAATTAACCCTCTTTCAAATTAACCCTCTTTCAATTAACCCTCTTTCAAATTACCCTCTTTCAAATTAACCCTCTTTCAAATTAACCCTCTTTCAAATTAACCCTCTTTCAAATTAACCCTCTTTCAAATTAACCCTCTTTCAATTAACCCTCTTTCAATTAACCCTCTTTCAAATTAACCCTCTTTCAAATTAACCCTCTTTCAAATTAACCCTCTTTCAAATTAACCCTCTTTCAAATTAACCCTCTTTCAAATTAACCCTCTTTCAAATTAACCCTCTTTCAAATTAACTCTCTTTCAAATTAACTCTCTTTCAAATTAACTCTCTTTCAAATTAACTCTCTTTCAAATTAACTCTCTTTCAAATTAACTCTCTTTCAAATTAACTCTCTTTCAAATTAACTCTCTTTCAAATTAACTCTCTTTCAAATTAACTCTCTTTCAAATTAACTCTCTTTCAAATTAACTCTCTTCAAATTAACTCTCTTCAAATTAACTCTCTTCAAATTAACTCTCTTCAAATTAACTCTCTTCAAATTAACTCTCTTCAAATTAACTCTCTTCAAATTAACTCTCTTCAAATTAACTCTCTTCAAATTAACTCTCTTCAAATTAACTCTCTTTCAAATTAACTCTCTTCAAATTAACTCTCTTCAAATTAACTCTCTTCAAATTAACTCTCTTCAAATTAACTCTCTTTCAAATTAACTCTCTTTCAAATTAACTCTCTTTCAAATTAACTCTCTTTCAAATTAACTCTCTTTCAAATTAACTCTCTTTCAAATAACTCTCTTTCAAATTAACTCTCTTTCAAATTAACTCTCTTTCAAATTAACTCTCTTTCAAATTAACTCTCTTTCAATTAACTCTCTTTCAAATTAACTCTCTTTCAAATTAACTCTCTTTCAAATTAACTCTCTTTCAAATTAACTCTCTTTCAAATTAACTCTCTTTCAAATTAACTCTCTTTCAAATTAACTCTCTTTCAAATTAACTCTCTTTCAAATTAACTCTCTTTCAAATTAACTCTTTGAAATTAGCTCTCTGTGACTCTCTGTGTTACAATTAACTCTATGTTAAAATTACTGTTTCAATAAAAGCAAATGTATCACTGGTGTCTGATGTTCACTGTGTTTTGTGTTAAATTCTGGTTTGATACTCATTATTAACTGTTAATAATAGTGACTTTTCAAATGTTTATAAATTACTTAAAAAAACAACACTGTACTTAACAAAATTTTCTATGGGGAAATCCTTGAGACGTGTCCTGAAGACGTCTTTTGGCTACTTCTTCTTGGATGAAAACTAGCGTGGAGAACTTGGAGTCGTGACACCGGTTCAAGGGTGGATGTCACGAACTAGAAGTCGTGACACGCCGGTCAACTGGTTTTATCCTGATGCAGGGTAATTTCTATCTTGGCCAAGAGTGGCCTCTTCTTAAAATCTTCTTCTTCTTCTTCTTAAATAATCTTCTTAAAATAATAATCTTCTTAAGATCCTGGTAAAAGGGTCTGGAAGACTGGAAGAATCCTGGAGTCGTGAAGATCCTGGTTAAAGGGTCTGGAAGACTGGAAGAATCCTGGAGTCGTGAAGATCCTGGTTAAAGGGTCCATTCTTGTTATCTTCCTTCTTCTATGTGTTTATCCTGGTATAGGGTCGCCAGTTGTTAACCCCTCCGTCTATGGCCCTGAGTCGGTTCGGAATCGACGGGGGTTCTAGTTACGGAGGCAAGCAACGGATATTTCTTCTATATACTTTTCTAATTCTTTTCGGTCGCCACTCTGTTAAACCCTTGGCTACAGACTCGCCAGACTGTTATGCCAATATCTTCTATGGTGCTTGGGTTGTCTCTTTCTCTCGCTTATGGGTCGAGAATTATGAATTTTTCTCTTGCTATAATACTCTGATACTTTCTCTTATACTAAAATTATCGACTTTTCTGACTAAGTTCTGAAGAGAGCACGGCTCGAAGGGAAAAATATAAAACTTCTTTTACTTTGGTTTACTTCTCAAAAATATACAGGTACTGCTCTGAATTTACAGGGGTAGAGGTTCGACCTCTTTCGACCATGGCTCAGCCGGAATCTAAAAATATTAAGAAGGCAAGGGGCCTCTGCCCCCTCCCCGCAGCAAGGCTGCTAAACAAAGAATTCCTAATGAAATGCTAATCTGAAGTCTAATGAAGAAGGCAATGAAGAAGTGCTGTATTTTATTAGTACATGTCTAATATAACCTTAAATGTTTTGGGGGAGGACAGTTGAAGGTTAAATTTCCCCCTTTTTTAAACACATGATCAGATGTTTTTTTGAAAGATTTCAACTAAAAAAAATAAAAAATAAAAATAAAAAATAATTTGTATTTTTCGCCGAGTCTACATTTATGAAGGCGATATCATTTCGTAATAGTACACAAAAGTACAAATTAAGTACACGACTGAGTACGTATTAATTTTGGTTCATTACAATTACAATTATGGATTACTTCACATTGACTTATTGTTTAATTACACTTCCATTTTAAAGTACATTCTTACATTATAAATTAAATCATTACATTTAATTACAGTTCCAATGAAGTACATTACAAGTTATTACCAATTACAGCTTCATTAAAGTACATTACGTTATATTAAATTAAAGTATTACAGCTAATTACAATTAAACAGTTACTATAACTTTTTTTTTTTTTTTCAGTGCCTCACATTAATAGACAATTAAGATGTTAAATATAATACAAAGTACATGGCACTTACGAGATAATTTACGAAATAATATGTTATAATGTTATAAATTTGAAATCAGAGCAAACGGAGGTATTTTATCTTTGAGGCGCTCGATTCTGTCGTAGTGAGTGGAATTTTATAACTTAACTCAGCATTTTTGAGTTAAATGCGGGAGGTGAAATAATAAAAGAAAAGAAAACGTAAAAAGAATACATGTACGAAATCATGATCGTCAATAGACATGTACGACTGCACACAGTAGTGTACACATATTCGTCACCCAATAGGTTGTGTGCGTAATATAGACACGAGTAAACATAGACTGATAAGTTGATAGGGCATAAGTAGACAATAGGTAGATGAATGAATAAGTAATAAAATTAATAAAGGATAGCGGTCAAGAAAGAACATGAATGTAAGAATGAGTATGGTTGAATAATGATATTTATACTACATAACACCTCAACCTTATTACTAAAGAATTTACCATACATTGAATACGGAAGATGTCCAAATACTAAGAACGTGATTCAGTGTACAAAGCATGGGAAACGTAAAGAGAATAAAGTTATTTTATGACGTCATAGTGCATAAGTCATTATTACAAATCGAAATTCTATCCAAAACTCGCTTAGGCGATTTTGGTTTCTTATGTAAAAATGGACATTCGAACATAAAACTATACGAACATAAGTTCTGCATGAAGACAATGAATTCATATAATGATGGTGTAGGAATTGTTCATTGTTCACTTTTTACATATATATATATATATGCACTAGAATCACAAAATAACACGTGACCTTATTAATAAGCAAACAACCACACTATATATATATATATATATATACATACCTTACAAAGGTTCCACGTGATGATTTCTCATTTCGCGAAGGTCAAGCGTGTCGCCCCTCCTCTCGAGTTGGCCTGGTGAAGTAGTGAGTTGGATTCTTGCGCTCTCCACCTCACATAGCCAGGTACGCCCGGCTAATCGGGGATTGTTCTGAGCCAGGCGTCAAGTCTTCTTTGAAGATTTCCACTGCAACTCCCTTCGTGTTTCTTAGGTCTTTGGGCAGCTGATTAAATAATTTTGGTCCTCTCACTACAAAACTATTTTCTTTCAGGGTTAAGGATGTTCCCTGTCTCGCCTTCAATTTGGGAATACGACACAGTCTACCGTTTCTACCTTCCACCGTTGTTTGGGGAGTTATGGGATTCAGAGTAAGATTAGGGACTAGTTTCTCCATTATTTTCCAAGTGTAAATAATGGTGTATCTCTCTCTTCTCCTTTCCAGTGAATATAGGTTTAGTTCTCGTAACCTTTCCCAGTAATTTAGTTCTTTGCACCCATTGATCTTGGCTGTGAAACTTCTTTGAATCCCCTCCAGCTGTCTAATGTCTTCTTTTTTATATGGGGATGTTAGGACCGAGCAGTATTCCAGTTTGGGTATTATCAGGGTTTTCAGTAGGGGGATCATTACATTCCTATCCCTTCGTTTAAAAGTTCTCAATATCAGACCCGTTATTCTCTTTGCTCTGTTTACTGCTATCTTATTTTGTGTTTCAAATTTCGCATCATCTGTCATTACAACCCCTAAATCTTTTGCTCTGGAATTTCTCTGGACTTCCTGTCCATTTGGGGTATAATATTCCATGGACTTTAGGTCTTCTCTTTTTCCGTACCGTAATAGCTGAAATTTCTCGTGTTAAACTTCATATTGTTGTCTTCCGTCCACTTGTAAATTTTGTTTATGTCGGTTTGTAGAGATCCTATGTCTTCTGGTTTTCGTATTTTTCTACTGATCTTTGTGTCATCTGCAAAGGATGTTACTGTGCTGTCTCTGGTAACGTCCTCATCTATGTCAGTTAGCATGATTATGAAGAGTAGTGGAGCTAATACCGTTCCTTGTGGTACTGAGCTGAGGACCTCTGATTCTGATGAAGATACTCCTTGTACTGTAACGACTTGCCTCCGCTCACTAAGGAAATTATATATCCATTTCCCTACTTTTCCTGTTATTCCCATATATTTCAGTTTATGTATTATGATTCCATGGTCACACTTGTCGAACGCTTTAGCAAAGTCTGTGTATAGTACATCATAGTTTTCATTACTTTCAAGTGAATCAATAATGTTGTTGTAGTGTTCCATTAGTTGTGACAGGCATGATCTGCCTGACCGAAACCCGTGTTGGTTATCATTGAATTTTTTCTGAGTTTCCAAAAAGTCATAGATTTTCTGTCTAACAATTCTTTCAAATATTTTGGTGAGATGAGATGTAAGCGACACTGGCCTATAGTTTTTGGCCTCGGATCGATCTCCTCCTTTATATATTGGGACGATGTTCGCGCTCTTCAGGATGCCCGGTATTTCTCCCGTGTTTAATGATCGTCTCCATATCCAGTATAGGGGCTCAGCGATTGCATTCTTGCAGTTTTTGATCAGTGTGGCATTCCATTTATCCGGTCCTGCCGCTGAATGTGTTTTTAGTTTCCCTATGACTTGTGCAATATCCTCCGTCGTAAAGTCGAAATCCGTTATACTTTCCCCTTGTGGTTCTTCTTCAAAGAACGCGTTTCTATCGCATATCAGTTTGTCAGTTTTTGGGATACTGAAAGATGATTCATACTGAGCTTTTAATATTTCAGCTACTTCTGTTAGATCATCAGATAAATCACTATTCTCATTTTTTAAAGGCCCGATAGTCGCATAGTTTTTCGACTTTCTTTTTGCGAAATTATAGAAGTACTTTGAGTTAGCCTTTATCGCTTCTATAGCGTCATCTTCTTCTTTTTCTGTATGCTTCTCGATACACATACTATATATATACACATATACTATATATATATATACATATACTATATATACTATATATATGTGAAAAAACTGCACTGTTGGAGATTGACCTCAATTAAACCTACCTCAATTTCCCAACCCCTAACGCAGGTTAAAATTAATCCAACCTATTAAATTAGGACTCGAGAATCCAGAAATGGTCCGGAGCAAATAGGATGATTAAAGTCACAGATACAATTCCCACAAATAAAACCATAGAAAATTTACTACGGTTCATGCAATAAATTGGGGATATTTGTTAACTGTTAACCGAAAGGTAAAGTGAAAGAATTGACTCACCTCAGTTGGTCAATGGGATGATGTAGCGTCTTGTAGAGTTAATCTTAAAATCGTAGTCTTCAGTTAAGCTAATTCAAGTAGGCCTATTCTGGGTACACTAGCCTGTATTGGTTTTTAACTTCAACCTTTGTTTGTCACTATTTCTGTAGTAGTTCGCAAGCCAACTCCGTAATTGTTCCTCTCTTCATGCGATCAAAAGGAAGAACGAACTGAAGCCAAGGTTCTGGTGTTTGACTTCAGTTTTGTTGGCTGGTTGTTGTTGTCAGTGGGAGATAATCTCACCGAGCACACCCTTAACCACATAGTAATAAATTACTAATGTGGATATGACCCAGTATGATGAACAATTATTCACATACCTTTGTTAACCATAAATTATTGTACATTAAAGAGACTACCAAATCTATTTCCTCTGAGGACCACTTCTGCTCTCTCTCAACCACCCTCCCAATATCCTAAATTTCATATACTGGGGGGCCCGGAAAGAAAAATTTGAATGCTAAGCATCAATTTTTCTCCTACATAAAGATAATTGTTGTAATGTTAGTGGCATTGAAACCACCAATTGCCTGTGTTATATCCTCATTCCTTTATAAAAGAAATGTAGCATTTATAAATCCTCATTAAGAAGAAGAATAAGAGGTTTCATCCACAGAATGAAAATAAATATAGTTCTCACTATGAAGATTAAGTAAAGAGAAAGAATATAGGTCTAGCTAAATTAGTTATAAGTACAATCGTGTAAAAGTAGCTATCCTTTGAAAATGAAACATTTACAATTCCCCAGCATTAATTTTTTGTTGTAAAAAGCTCCTGGCTTTTAAGGCTGTGTGGCGCTGAGGCCTTGTATAAGTTAAACTCGTTGTTGTGCGCGTTACCACACCAGTTGTTAAAGGTTGAGAGAAAGTTCGTACGGAATCATAAGCTTTTGTTTGAGAAACTGGATAACTAGTTTCTATCTTAGGTTCTGTTAAACAGATAGTAGGCCCAGACTCCAGTGGGTATAATAGAGAAATGTCCCTAGTAGTCTCCCCAGTAGCAGTCTTGAGTCTAACTACCCTTGTCACCCTGTCCTCTCCTGGTTTGAGTTCCAAAACTCTACCAAGAGACCAGTATTGTCGTGATACACTGTCGTGAATCAACACAATGTCACCTACTTTAATAGTGTTTGTCCAGTTTTTGTTTGTCAAGTGTTTGTGTCTTTCTCTAAGACTTGTAAGGTACTCATCAGTCCAGCGTTTAACAAAATGAGTCTTAATGTCAGTCAAATGTCTGAATTTTGTCTGAAGTTCACTGTGTTCTTGAGACCAATCAGGATCATCCAATGAAATTGATTTGTCAGGCAACAAGCGAGTTTGTTCACCTTTCATCAAATGATTGGGCGTTAATGCTTCTAAATCATTTATGTTGTCACTCACATAAGTGAGTGGCCTATTGTTTAACACACTTTCAATCTCAGCTAAGAAAGTGAGCAGTGTAAATAATTGTATTTGTTTCCTGCCAATTGCTTTCTTTAAGCAATTCTTGACAGTTTGAATGTTCCTCTCCCAGATAGAGCCATACCATGGGGAGGCAACAGGAATATATTTCCATGTAATGTTTAAGCTATTCAAAGAGAGTTGAGCAGTTTCAGTTTGTAAAAGTTCACTAATTATTTGTTCACCAGCTTTGAAATAAGTGGCATTATCTGTCCAAATTGTTTTAGGTACTGAATGTTGTGCACAAAATCTCTTAAAGACGGCAACAAATGATTCTGCTGTAAGATCTCCAACAACATCCAGATAAACTGCTCGTGATGCAGGACACGTGAATAGTACGATGTAAATTTTTATTTCGATGTTGTTAACCCCCACAGTTACAGCCCCTGTATAATCTATGCCTACAGTTTCAAATGGTCTGTTAAGAGTAACTCGCTCTTTTGGCAAATCAGGTGGATCTGGTTTTTTGTAGGGTCTCGAGTGAATCCTTTTACATGTTATACAGTTATTAAGAACTGTTTTTACTGTTACTCTGCCTTTTGGTACCCAGTAAGTTTTCCTTAAGGTTGCTAATGTCTGAGGTACCCCCATGTGATGGATTTCATTATGTACATGTCTAATAATTAGGGTGGTAAGGTGATTGTATCTGGGAAGCAAAATTGGACATTTAGCTGGATAAGCTAATTTTGACTTATTTAGTCTTCCCCTACACCTAAGAAGACCATCTTCATCCCTGAACAAGTTCAGATCTATGACTGCTGAAGGTAAAGATTCTTTGTATTGTTTACCAAAAGTTAAAAATTCTAACTCTCTCTTATATTCTAAATGTTGAACATGAGTGATCCAGTAATTGGTAGCAACTTCTGTGAATGTTGTTTCATCTTTCTTTAAATATTTGTTTATCTTTATCAAACAGTTGTGTATAAACTTCAAGCAGTAAGAGGTAACCCTAATGAGTTTGTTGAAGTCTGAGTACTTCTCATAATTAAGAAATGGCTCTATGGTGTCAGCTGACATTGTATTGTTTGATGTTAGATTAGCTGGCTCAGTAGGCCACTGCTCTGGATGAGATATCCATTTTGGTCCACTGAACCATGCTTTGTTGGTCTTCAACAATTTATAGGATAAACCTCTAGTGATGAAATCTGCTGGATTTTGTTTTGTTGGAATATATTTGAAATACATGTTCAGAGTTTTATTAGCATCAGCTATTTCTTTTACTCTGTTTCTGACAAAGATATTTTTGCAGCTTAAGCTATCATGTTGTATCCACGACAAACATATCTGACTATCTAGCCAAACATATGTGTCAGTGATATTTACATCATAATAGGTATCTTTTAAGAAGGATATGATCTTAACTGCCAGTGAAGCTGACAAAAGTTCCAATTGTGGTATTGTTTTACTGGGTTTAATGGGTGCAACCTTCCCCTTAGCATAAACTAAATTACTTTCCTCATGACTTACAAGGTAAGCACAACACCCATAAGCATGAGTACTTGCATCAGCAAATACATGCAGAGATTGAAGCTTTTCCCTAAATCCAGTAGTTCTGGGAACTTTTATGTTCTGTATTTTATTTAAATCAGAAGCTAACCTTTTCCAGTATTTTTTATCTTGATTTGGAATTGGATCATCCCAACCTAGACTTTGATTCCAAAGTTTTTTAATAAAAACTCTAGATCTAATTGTGGCAGGAAGGAATAGACCCATTGGATCAAATATTTTAGATGATTCTGAGAGTATTTGTCTTTTAGTGTCAGCTTCTAAATTGAGTTGAAACTCTTTAGTACAGATTGAATCATGTTTATTAGAAGATGAATCCAAGTACCATGTCATGCCCAAGGTTTTAACTTTGTCTGTAGGTTCAGTGAGACCCTTACCATCACACATGATTTTTTGGTTCAAACCCTCATCACTTGAGATCCACTCTCTTAATTCAAAATTACCCTGACTCATGATGTCTTGAGCTGAGCCATAGATCTCAAATAATTCAGGCTGAGTAGAAGTGGAGCCTATTAGATTATCAACATAGAAGTAGTGTTTTAAGAAATCTATGGTGAAAGAATTCTCAAATGTATTTAAATGGTGTTTCAGAGTTAAAGCTAATAGACTAGGTGAACAATTAGCACCAAAAAGAATAACATTGAATCTGTATGTGACAAATCCTTTGTTTAAATCATGAGGGTCTTTAAACCATAAGAATCTGAGTTGATCCTTATCACTGTCATTCTTTAGATGAATTCTTAAAAATGCTTTAGAGATGTCACTCTGTAATGCATGTTCATCTAACCGGAACCTCAGCAAGATTTTTACAAGGTCAGAAATTAAATTTGGACCCTCTATAAGGCAATCATTTAAACTATGTTTGTTGGAATCATTGAGGCTACAGTTGTAAACAACCCTGAGTTTTGTCGTCGGTGCATTTTGTCTGTAAACACCTCTATGGGTTAAGTAATGACAACCTTCCTTTTTAAAAGGATTAGTTGTAACTTGTTCAATAAACCCTTTTTGTAAATGTTCTTTAAAAACATCATTATACATTTGAATCTTGTTGTCTGCCCTAAGTTTTTGTATTACTTTATATAAATGACCTTTAGCAACTTTAAGATTATCTGTTAAGGTAGGACAGTTTGTTTTCCAGGGTAGTTCAACTAAATAATGATTGTTTTTGTATTCAATTGTGTTTTCAAAATATTCTGCCATTAATTGATCTTCATCTGAATGAATAGTGTCATAAATGCCTACAGATTCCAGCAACCATAGTTGTTGTAGCCCTTCATCTAAAGTTTCATCAGAAATGGGAGAATTTAAATTATTTGTTATAGCAGTGTTTAAATTATTAACATTTTTACAAGAGTTTTGCAAAACTGTGTTCAAACACATGCTATCTGGTGAGCTTAGTCATAAAGACTGTTCTTGTTTATTATCCAAATTATATTTGGTTAAATCTCCTAAGGGTGCTATACCCAGTGGTGTGTTGATGGCTATTCCATCTCCAATTTTAACTATACCTCTTTGAATAAGGTGAATATAGTCAGCTCCCAATAACATTTGTATATTATCCACTATATTGTTTTTAATGTACCTATCTGCTATTACATGATGTTTCTTCAATTCTTTAATTGTCTGACTCAGTTTAGGGACTACAAGTTGATCTTGTCCTACATGTTTAACAATAACAGCTTTTAAATTATGAGTTTGGTTTTCTAGGTCCAGTCCCAGTTCAACTGTCTCATAGTTAGTTTTTTCTGAGTTATCATTAACAAAAGATGTTAAACAGAGTTCTTGTTTATTACTTTTAGGTATTAAGTCTAATTTATTTATCAAGGATTGACTGACAAATGTTTGTTGTGAACAAGAATCTATGAGACATCTAATGGGAGTAGTACCTCCTTTGTTGTTCTTTAAATCTAATGTAATGGTAGGTAAAAGAATTTCTGAATTTTTAGCTACACTATTTGGACAAATGTGTCCACTAAAGGTATTACCACCATCTTTCTGTTCAGTTTGAGATAAACTCGAAGTTTTATTATGACTAGGTCTACTGTTATTGTTTGAATTCTTTTCAGAGTTACACATTGATGTGACATGATTTAAATTATCACAAAGTTTACATTTATATTTTAGTTCAGATTTACAATCTTTTTTATGATGTCCTGTCCCAGTACATTTCTTGCAAAGATTAAGCTCTTCACAACGTTTAGATCTAGAATTAAAGTTATTAAATTTAGTACATCTTGTACTACTGTGTTCATTACTGGAACAAAATTTACAGTATGGAGTGTAATCCTTTTTTGTTGCAATATTAAAATTTTGCAAAGTTGGTGTTTTAGTCTCAGAGTTTTGTTCTTGAAAATGGGCTTTATCTTTATGAGTCTCAGAAGTGGCAGGCAAAGATGAACTTTTACTTTTATAAATTGATAATACAGTAGGAAATTCAGACCTCAATTCATCTAAAGTCGGATAAATGTCTACTGTCTTACGTTGAAAAATCTCCCTAACCTGTGGTGGCAAACACTCAAATACAATAGCTTGAATAAACCAGGCAGATTCTTTTAAATTTATTTTGTTATTTGTAAGTTGGCCCAGAGTTGATTCAAAAGAACAGTAAAATTCATAAATACTATTGTAATTATCTTTACATGGCTTCATTTGTTTAAGTTTAAGAGCAAGTTCAAATTATTTCTGCTCTATTAATATAATTTCTTTTTAAAAGATCTATTGCTACTGCATATGAGCTACCAATAACAGGCAAGAATTCAACTAATTTGAGAGCAGGTCCTTTAAGGTAATTTAGTAAATAACTGAGTTTATCCACTTCAGAAATATAGTCTTTACTCCCAATGAGGCTATCAAATTTCTCATAAAATGACTGAAACTGGGTTCTGTCACCTTCAAAGTTTGGAACTTGTAAAGTAGGTAACCTTGCTTTTAATTCAGTTTGTTCAGAATTATGCCGAACAGAGGAATTCATCAAAGCATTAGCAAAGCTTTGATTCATATTCATTTCTTGTTGTAAGGTTAACGTGTTTATTTGAGTTTGAAGTTCATCTATATAACTGTCTACCTCACCTAAGTAGGCCTCATTTTCTATTAATAGTGATGTTAAATCATCAGTTGATAGTAAATTATCATCTTCAATTTCTGATCTTATTTCCTCATCAATTATTATGATTTCACTTTTTATTCGATCTACTGTGTTTAAGACTCTTTCAAAATCAGCCTTTGAAGGAGTAGATTTTCTTCTAAAGTCATTAAGTGACCTAGTAATTACACCCTTTCTCACAGCCTTTTTCTTTTTAAGGGCTATTAATTTAGAATTTGTGTTGGGTTTAGCCCTAGGCCTATCTGTATTGTTTGTTTCTTTATCAGCCATTGTCAATAAATCTAGCCTAATTGATCAGTTAAATAGGCTAAATCTACGTTAGTTAGATGTAGGCTATAGATTAGGCTAAAAATAAAATGCCCTAACTTCAATCAGAAGAAGGAAATCTTAAAGAGGATAAATTTACACATTTTAAAGTAACACCAGGCAATATTAAATGTACAAGGGTTTAACCTAAACCTATGTCAAATGTATGACCCTAGGCTAAGGTTACGACTAGGCTAGCCTACCTAGCCTATATTATTGTCCAGTGTCCACCCTTACGAGTCCTAGGTTAAGCAAATTGAAGCCCAATTGAGTAGCCTAGCCCTACACTAATAGGCTAACTAACAATCAAATTCAATAAGTTCACTGTTAAATTAAATTTGTAAGCCTTACGTTATTAAATGTAGGCCTTAATTTTAATTAAATAATTAGTTCACCTATTTCAATACCGCAAAGAAAAAGAACTTTTGTTTACTCTCGGGAGCAGAGTACAGTTTTGTACGGAGTTTGTTCGTAACCGCGAGTTACGACAAACGAAAATCGAGCGTTAAGTGAAATTTATAATGTTCACTAGGCTATGTTAAATGCACTCAGAATTTAATAGTATATCTGTTTTAGTCTTCCCCTTCACGGGCCACCATTGTGAAAAAACTGCACTGTTGGAGATTGACCTCAATTAAACCTACCTCAATTTCCCAACCCCTAACGCAGGTTAAAATTAATCCAACCTATTAAATTAGGACTCGAGAATCCAGAAATGGTCCGGAGCAAATAGGATGATTAAAGTCACAGATACAATTCCCACAAATAAAACCATAGAAAATTTACTACGGTTCATGCAATAAATTGGGGATATTTGTTAACTGTTAACCGAAAGGTAAAGTGAAAGAATTGACTCACCTCAGTTGGTCAATGGGATGATGTAGCGTCTTGTAGAGTTAATCTTAAAATCGTAGTCTTCAGTTAAGCTAATTCAAGTAGGCCTATTCTGGGTACACTAGCCTGTATTGGTTTTTAACTTCAACCTTTGTTTGTCACTATTTCTGTAGTAGTTCGCAAGCCAACTCCGTAATTGTTCCTCTCTTCATGCGATCAAAAGGAAGAACGAACTGAAGCCAAGGTTCTGGTGTTTGACTTCAGTTTTGTTGGCTGGTTGTTGTTGTCAGTGGGAGATAATCTCACCGAGCACACCCTTAACCACATAGTAATAAATTACTAATGTGGATATGACCCAGTATGATGAACAATTATTCACATACCTTTGTTAACCATAAATTATTGTACATTAAAGAGACTACCAAATCTATTTCCTCTGAGGACCACTTCTGCTCTCTCTCAACCACCCTCCCAATATCCTAAATTTCATATAATATATATTACAGGGCGTCCCAAAAAATGTATACACACTTTAAATACTTATAAAGGCAGTGTTTTATTAAAATACATTTCATTTCAAAATGTAATAGAATCTACAGACATTATTTAATTGTTTTGTCAACGCCTGTTTTCAAACTGACGTCCGTTCTGGTCCAGGCACTGCTGATAACGCGAAGCAATGGAATCGCAAACATCACGAAACATTTCGTTTGGTATTTGTGTGCATTCTCGTTCAATGGCTGCTCTCAATTCAGCGACTGTTGCAGGTTTTATAGCGTAGACTTTGTCTTTTAAGTATCCCCATAAAAAAAAGTCTAGTGGTGTGAGGTCTGGTGAACGCGGAGGGTATTCTACGAAACCCCTTCGTCCAATCCACATCCACATCGTGCCAAGTACCACTCGCAATACTCACTCTTCGGTCCGGATCATCATCTTCATTAATAGCATGGACTAATCTTGGAATGTAACTTTTCCATTGACAGCGCTTCAAAATGCGTTGGACAGACGATTCTGAAATTCCTACCTCACGACTCGCTTGCCGCACAGATTTTCTTGGACTTTGGTGATACGTTTCCAGTACTCTTTCTTGCTTTGTGGGGCTTGTCGATGTCCGTGGTCTTCCGGAACGCTTCTTGTGGACATTCTGAACAGTTCCATCGGCTTCAAACTTATCTCTAATTCGAGTGATGGTAAGTCGCGTTGGTGGATCTGTTTGAAACTCCCTCCTAAACTGTCTTTGCACTTCAACTGCGTTTTCACACTTCCAGTAGCATTTTAGAATGAATTTCCTTTGTTCAAAGCTTAGTCTGACTGCCATTATTAATTCTAATGGTTTAACTTGGAAAGAAAGAAACATCAATTGAGCTATCAGCTGTTAAAGTGTGTATACATTTTTGGGACGCCCTGTATATATATATATATATATATATATATTATATATATATATATATATATATATATAGATATATATATATATATATATATGTATATACACACATAATAATATATACATATACTATATAAATACACACACACACTATATATATATATACTATATATATACTGGTATTGATGGATTCCGTAATGAAATTGACTGGATTCTTTGGATCTGATATATTTGCATGTCAGTTATAAATAGATTTAGAGTGTAACATATTTGTGGACAGTAGTCTCTTCTGACTTGATCCTCTGGATCCAGAGATTCTAGCTTTAGTTTTAAATTGATAATTAATTAGATTTAAATCGATAATTATTTAGTTTTGTAAAAATTGGATGTTGCCAATGTACAGACAGTCTTTACATAGTGGAGCCACCTCGATGGGCCGAAGTGGCCCTAGTGTGCCCACTACAAAAATTTCTTATGTTCTTATGTTCTTTGTGGTCCGGAACCCAGGTAAAATTGTAGGTCCCCTCCGCCACCACGGAGGACATGCACAATACACAATTACGAACACAGTTAGGTAGACCAGCCATGAGTGGATCCTTGGCTCTTTGTTGGTCTGAAACATTATAACATATACACACACACACACCACACATATATATATATATATATATATATATATATATATATATATATATATATATATATATATATATAATATATATATATATACATCTATCTATATATACTGTAATACGTATACTAACTATAATAAAAAAAATATATATATATATAATATATATATATATACAGGGTGTCCCGTAAGTCTGGACCCATAGGGAAAAATAATAAAATTACAAAATAGTCCAAAAATTTATTTATAATATATTTTTTTATTATTTTATTATTATTTTTATATTTTTTTATTATGATCTTACTCCGCTGGTGTTTTATTTGTGGGGCCACTTGAAAGCAAAGTGTACGAGGTCAAACTTCAGAACATTTTCCACCTTAAAGCACGCGTTGTGGAGGCGTGTCAGAAATTTCTGCGACTGTGATTCAGAAAGTGCTGTCGCAGTGGAGATTGCGTCTTCAACTATGTGTGCGACACAACGGCGGACACTTTGAACAGATTATGTAATAAATTTTGGACTATTTTGTAATTTTATTATTTTTCCCTATGGGTCCAGACTTACGGGACACCCTGTATAATATACTACTATATATATATAATACAAATATATATTACATATACAAAACACATATATTTAGGGTGGATCGATTTACATTTTTTTCGATTTCCATATTCTAAATAGACAAAAACTTGCCATGCATGAGAAAATAGCCTCTGCAAAATCTTAGCTTAATAGGTAATCATCTTCTGCAGCGATGAAAATCATATTTTAGTAGTCAAAAACGTATTTTTCTTATAATTTTTAAAATATTTCAATATGCATCAAAATTATTCCTAATAACTATAAAGTCGATGAAAAAGACCTCATATGATCGTTTTCCAAGCGCGTTGTCCTACGTTATATCTTTTGCCCCGGCAACAACGTCAAATGTTGAAAAAATAGGTAATTTATATACATATTTTCAGATCGGCTCTTTGTCTTAAATAATGCATTTATATATTTCCCATAGCATTTATATCGTTGCTTAGGCATGAAATAACACACACGCCAAATTTTATGACTCTAGAGAATATCTTCTGTCCCCGAGAAGAGTCTAAATGTGGATTATAATTACGTTAATGCGATGTTATAAGTACGATAAGTACTAAGTACAGCTCCTCGCTTGCTAATTTTATAAAATTAGCAACCCAGAACTCACCACGAGGAGGTGGCTGTACGTCGAGTTCCACCCTATCCAGCCCCAACCACCCTTCCTTTGGCTGCATGTCGATTTACATACGGTAATCTTTTTAGAATCAAATCGTGGAATTTTTGTTCGGGAGTGAAGACGGGAGCGGATGAATCTGTCCCTCTCTTCTATTCCACTTACACTGGCAGAGGCTTCGGTTACTAATTTGATGAGTCTCTCGACTGCTTGAGTATGACAAGGGAATAGTGGGATCAGTCCATCAGGCTGGTCTCCCGTCTCAACAAACTCCTTTATTCGGATATCAGTATTGTTTTTGTAACGGGGGTTCGGTCACCTCAGCCGTTTGCCAGTTGATCATTTCGTAATAGTTTTGACTATCGTAGAGCAGCTCAGGCATGGCGAAGGCTCGAATTTCCATCGTTGGTGATTGTTTTGATCGTGCTTTTAATATTCTTCTCCATCCCAGCAGCCACAGTCGAGAGGACCAATCAGTGAGAAGTATACAGCGTGCCACATCCCCTACCCTGGAGTAACGGAAAATTCTTTCCCTCTCACAGCTTGAGTCATCCCCCACCCAATACCTCCCATAATATCTCCTTTTTGAGTCACTTCACCAACATGGAAATTAATGCATACCTGCAACTCTGTGGTATCTGTAAAGGTGCAACGGATGAGACAGAGGCGATGAGGTGCGATTTTTGTCAGCTACTTTTTTATTTTAAATGCCTAGAATGAGGAGATGAAAAAATCTCCCTTATAACGAACGCAAAGCAGTTTAATGGGACAAAATTTTTCTGCGAGAACTGCTTGACCGAATTAAACTCTTTTACGGTATTTAAAGCAGAAAGAGACTACGAGAAAAGAATGAAAGAGGAAAGTGGAAACAAAGAACAGTGGAAAACGGAAGAAAACGGAGAAAGGCGAAATAGAAAAAATTCAAATACCGTCACAAAACGAGGCCGAAAACACACAGGCGACAAAGAGTGTAAGACAACACACAGCATAAGGGCAACGAAGGACACAAACACAACTAGCACAAATAGCACAAATTGGACAAGACAAGAGGGTAGTCAAGTAAACGAAGTAAAACTGTCCCCCAATAAGGAGTAAAAAACAAAAGCCAAGAGTAAATATGGGGAAGGAATTATATGCAGGTATTATACAGGGTGTCCCGTAAGTCTGGACCCATAGGGAAAAATAATAAAATTACAAAATAGTCCAAAAATTTATTACATAATCTGTTCAAAGTGTCCGCCGTTGTGTCGCACACATAGTTGAAGACGCAATCTCCACTGCGACAGCACTTCTGAATCACAGTCGCAGAAATTTCTTGACACGCCTCCACAATGCGTGCTTTAAGGTGGAAAATGTTCTGAAGTTTGACCTCGTACACTTTGGCTTTCAAGTGGCCCCACAAATAAAATCATAATAAAAAATAATAAAAAAATAATAATAATAAAATAATAATAATAACAATAAAAAAATATATTATAAATCCCTATGGGTCCAGACTTACGGGACACCCTGTATAAAAGATAATTGCAGATTTAAAAGAGGACAATGTATATATGAACATCCCCCAATATGCAATTTCTTCTATAATAATGGTCATTGTAAATTTGGAGACGGGTGTAAATTCTACCACCCGGACATTGCAGAACTTACGCAAATATGTAACCTGCAAATTCGGGAATAATGCTACTATCAACATCTCCCGACGGACTCAACGAACAAAGGAAAAAGTTGAAATGACAATAGGAATAAAAATAACAATAGGAACAACAATAGGAACACAATAAGCCAACAACAAAATTTTTTCAACATCGCATACACCTTACGAATGCTAAATGTCATCCACATGCAGTTGACACAGCTGGAAACCCCCGAGCCAAATCGATACCGGGCAAGAAGCTACCAATACAAGTAGGAGAAACGGATCTCTTTCGTAGGATCATAGAAGCACGAATCAAGCGATATCGAAGGAAAACGAACTTGAAATGCACAAGGGCAACGAAAAACAGAGAACTTAAAAATTGTCCTGGCTAATATTCAAGGAATAAGACCAAACCAATCACTCAATAAGGTTTCGTACCTGAAAGGATTTATGGACGAAACAAGAGCGGACATCGCATGCCTCACAGAAACTCATCTTAAAGATTGCCAAGGAAACTGTGAAAACTGCGAACATTGTATTGATAAGAAAGAGATAAATATAGAGGGCTTCAACTTACTAAGAGCGGATAGAACGACGAGACGGAAAGGTGGCTGTGCTATATATGTACAGGAAGGTCATATGACAGAGACGATAATAAGTAAATCAAACAGCTATGTGGAACTCTTAGCAGTGAAAATAGAAAAACTAAACTTGATAGTAATATTCATCTATAGACCTCCAAGCACCCCAACCGAAAAATTCTCGAAGGCCATTGATGACATTAGAAAGCTAATAAAGACCATAAACCCTCCATCCCCCAATATAATGATCTGCGGAGACTTTAACTTCCCATTTATAAAATACAAAAAGGTGAATAGGAATATATATATTCACCAGGACAAGGGGGGCACAAGAGAAGACCAGGAACAAGCAAAAATGTTGATGGCTCTCACAAATGAGTTTATGCTGACACAGGAGATAACAGAAAATACCAGAAAAAATTACTGCCTCGATCTGGTATTCACGAATAACACGAACTTGATTGCTGATATAAAAATAACCCCAACCATTATCTCAGACCACAACTTAATCGAGATATCAACAAATATGACGGCAGCATTAGAAGACAATACACATATTGTGGAAAGAAGTAAATTTGGGGCCTTTAACTTAAACTCGAAGACTATAAATTGGGAAGCAATCAGATCGCACATGGCCCAAATAGAATGGAGAACAATTTTCGAGAATAAAACAACGGAAGAAATGCTAACAACCTTGGAGAAAAAAACGCTGAGAATTTTAGAAAAATATGCTCCGAAATCACAGCCAAAAGGAAAGAGGAGCTGGCTAGAAAGGCAAAAGAGAAGACTATTCCGCAAAAGAAAGAGAGTGGAGGCGAAGTTAGGTAACGCGGAGATAATGACAGGAAAGCAATAAAAGAAAAACTGGAGGGTATCGATAGGGAAATACAAGCCCTGATTAAGGACCATACAGAGAGGGAAGAGGAAAAGGCGGTAGAAGCAATAAAGGAAAATCCAAAATACTTCTATAGCTATGCAAAAAGGAAAACAAAAACGCGCACCGCTATTGGGCCCTTAAGGACGGGAAATAATGAACTAACTGACGATCCAAAAGAAATATCTGATACAGTTGAGAGCTCATATGAATCAGTTTTTCAGTACCCAAAAAGTGCAAAGCGATACCTGCCATAAATGCATTCTTTGAAGAGGAATTGCCAAGGAGAGTATATAACAGACTTTGATTTTACACCAGAAGATGTAGCGAGAGCTATAGGACAAATGAAACTACATTCAGCTGCAGGTCCGAACAATTGGAACGCATTATGATTAAAAAACTGTAAAATGAAATAGCTACACCTTTATACTGGATATGGAGAAGATCCTTAGACACTGGGGAAATACCGAGCATCTTGAAAAGAGCAAACATTGTCCCTCTATAAAGGAGGGGAAAGATCTCAAGCAAAGAACTATAGACCAGTGTCATTGACGTCCCACCTCACCAAAGTATTTGAAAGAATAGTTAGAGAGAAAATTATGATTTCTGGAGACACGGGAAAGATTCAACGAAAATCAGGTAGATCATGCCTATCACAAATAATAGAGCACTACAACATAATCCTAGATGCATTGGAAGGCAATGACAACTACGATGTTATATACACAGATTTTTACTAATGTTTTTCGATAAATGTGACCATGGTATAATAGCACATAAATTAAAGACATGGGAAATAAACACGGCAAGTGGGAAAATGGATCTACAACTTCCTTAGTGATCGTCTGCAGGTCGTCAAAATTCAAGGTATATCATCATCAGAATCGGAAGTACGCAGCTCAGTACCACAAGGGACAGTACTGCCCCACTCCTGTTCGTATCATGCTAACAGACATAGACAGCGGAGTAAACAGCAATAGTATAGTAACATCCTTTGCAGACGATACAAAGATCAGCAAAAATCAGCTGTACATGACGTGGAGGCCATTGCAGAGGGACACGAACAAAATATACAAATGGTCAGAAGACAACATGTCATTCAAACGCGAGAAATTTCAGCTCTTGAGATATGGTAGAAAAGAAGAACTTAAAACAGACTGCATATTATGCTCCAGATAGACAGGAAATTCGAGAAGCATGAAAGCGATTGATCTCGGGATAATAATGACAGATGATGCGAAATTCGAAACACACAAAATCAGATAGCGATAAATAAAGCAAAAAGAGTCGCCGGACAGGTTCTAAGAACGTTCAAGAGAAGGACAGGACAGTAATGATTCCCTGCTAAAAAACATGATTATACCAAAACTGTGAATACTGCTCAGTTTTGAAAGTCACCATATAAAAAGGAAGAAACTAATAAACTAGAAGAAACGCAAAGCATTTCAGCAAGAATTGATGGCTGTAAAGAACTCAACTACTGGAAAGACTACGTAAACTAAATCTGTACTCACTGGAAAGAAGAAGAGAGAGGTAATCATAATCTACATATGGGAAATGATCGAAAAACTGGTACCAAACCTAAAACTAAACCAAATTACCATTCAAACAACACTGGAAAAAAGGAAAGGCAGAATGTGTAGTGTTCCCAAATTAAAAGCCCGACAAGGGACCTCCTCAACCCTGAAGGAAAATAGCTTGGTTGTCAGGGGGCCAAGACTTTCAACCAGCTCCTAAGGACCTCAGAACGAACGGGGGTCAAAGTTGAAGTCTTCAAGAAAACATTGGATGCCTGGCTCAGGACAGTACTAGATGAGCCGGGCGTGCCTGGCTATGTACGGTGGAGAGAGCAAGAAAGCAACTCGCTCTCCACCAGGCCAGACTAGAGGCGGGGCCACCAGCTTGACCCCGTGTGAAGAGAGACCAACGCACGAAACAACATAAGGTAAGGTGTATATATATATATTATATATATATTATATATATATATATGATGAATAAACCACGAAGGAAAGAAACACAAAGTGGTTGCTCAAGCGCTTCGTCTAATGACATCTCAGGAACACTGGAGTGAAAGGAGAGTTCAAGACAATATACAGGGTGTACATAAAGTAGGATCTATTTTGTGAAGCACTTGGAAATATATGGAATCAATCATAAAATGATAAAGTGGTAACATTTATTAAATAATTAAGAGTAGGATTCGATGTGACGCCCATCAGTATCCCTGCACAGCTCAAATCGTTCAGCAGCATTTCTAAACACATTCTGGAGCATTTGCGGGGTTATGTTATCTGCAGCAGTTCGTATACGTGTACGTAAGTTTTCAAGACTCGTAATCTTCGTTGATAGACGGGCGATTTGATAAGCTCCATGCTGATTCGGAGCGGATCGGACGCGGAAGCAACAGATCTTGGTCAGCGAGATCACCGATTTAACCCTTTAAATTTACCCCTTCGCAAACCCACCTATTCTCTCATACGTAATCACTCGCACAACAAAACCACCCAATTCTCAGTCAATTTCACCGTACTTGCTGCCCGAAGCTCTGACCTTAAGCTTAAAAATTATGGAGTCTTTGTTTATTTATAAACTAAAACCAAACCTAATTTGACGAATCATCGATAGATCTGCTATGTTTGCTTAAGGTATAGTTTATTTATTTACATTTCAGTTTTGATGCTTTTACTTTTTTATAATTTTAACTTTTTAACTTCACATTTATTTACCTTTTAGTTTAATGTTTACTTTTCTTAGCTACTTTTTATAATTTTAAGTTTATTTTAAATTGTTATTAAGCAATTTGTATTTTGTATGTGATTGGAATTTTATTGTTTTAGCCCTGAAGATGGAAATTAGTGCATTCCGAAACGTTGGTACTATTAAACTTGAAGGATGTTTGTATTTCTCTGGTGTTCCTGTTTATTATTAAACTGCGTTTTCCGCGCCACCAATCAATAGCCGACGCTTGTATAGGAGATATTCCGCGCAAGACGAGAGAGAGAGAACGAAACAAATGAAAAAATGAGGTAACCACCCGGGAATCGAACCCGGGATCTTCCGATTGCCGGTCAGATGCGATACCATTACACCATGGTCCTCACTCTTCCAAATGCCGTAATTCTTCTACATACAAGCGTCGTTCTTTACGTTATTTATACTGCGTGTTCTTTGCAGTTGAATGTATATAATGTTACAGCATGCGGGAGGTGCCCCCTTGGGGCATTGGTTTCTGCGAGTATGTAGAAGAATTACGGCATTTGGAAGAGTGAGGCCCATGGTGTAATGGTATCGCATCTGACCGGCAATCGGAAGATCCCGGGTTCGATTCCCGGGTGGTTACCTCATTTTTTCATTGTTTCGTTCTCTCTCTCGTCTTGCGCGGTATATCTCCTATACAAGCGTCGTTCTTTACGTTATTTATTATACTGCGTGGCGTGTTCTTTGCAGTTGAATGTATATATATATAATATATATATATATATATATACAGTATATATATATATATATATATATATATATACAGTATATATATATATATATATTATATATATATATATATATACTATATATATATATATATATATATATATATATATATATATTATACCATATATATATATATATATATATATATATATATATATATACATATATATATATATATATATATAATATATATATATATATATATATACATATATATACACACACTCTGTATATATAAATATATATATATATTACACACACACAAACACACATATATATATATACACACTATATATATATATATATGTGTGTGTGTGTGTTTACATACTATATATATATATATATATATATAACACAATACATATTATATATATATACACATACATACATGTATATATATATATATATATACACACACTATATATATATATATATATATATATATATGTATATATATATATTATATATGATATATATATATATATATACACACACACACTATATAGATATATATATTATATATATATATCTTAACGTAAAGAACGACGCTTTGTATAGAAGAATTATCCGCGTAAGATGAGAGCGAAAGAACGAAACAAATGAAAAAATGACGGTACCCACCCAGGAATCGAACCCGGGATCTTCCGATTGCCGGTCAGATACGATAACCACTACACCACAGGCCTCACCCGAACAAATGCCGTAATTCCTCTACATACGCGCAGAAACCAATGCCTCAAAGGGGCACCTTCCGCATGCCGTAACATTATATACATTATAACTGCAAACACAGTATAATTAACGTAAAGAACGACGCTTTGTATAGGAGAATTATCCGCACGTCTATCAGATGAAGATTACGAGTCTTGAAAACTTACGTATACGAACTGCTGCAGATAACAAACCCCGCAAATGCTCCAGAATGTGTTTAGAAATTGCTGCGGAACGATTTGAGATGTGCAAGGATACTGATGGGCGTCACGTCGAATCCTACTCTTAATTATTTAATAAATGTTACCACTTTATCATTTTATGATTGAATTCCATATAATTTACAAGTGCTTCACAAAAATAGACCCTGGCTTTATGTACACCCTGTATAGGTTACAAAAATAAACATATATATATATATATATATATATATATACAGTAAGTATAGAAATAAAAAATTGTGGGAGGAGCAAACACATTTGTACGAAAAAAATGAACATTTTAGCACTTTGTCCGAAATTCAACATAAATTCAAATGGCTGTTTCCAGCCAATTTTTTTATAGTTATTGTCTGAATGGTAAACAAGTCACAAAAGAATAAAGAAATAAAAATAAATATAAATTGGAGAAAATTACAAAATAATGCCTTAGTGATATATACGTCACAACCGAAATAAACATAAAGACATAAACTAGCAGATAAAAAAAAAAAAAATTTAAATGGAGTCTACAAATTCAAGCTCAAAAGGAAAGATTACAATCAATTTAATAGATGATGCCAAAATGATATATGTCACAAAAAAATAAAATAAAGAAATAAAGCAAAAAAATAAATTGAAAAATAAATTGTAAGAGAGGCACCCAAATTTATAAGGGAAAAAATTACCAAAAGTTTTTTAGTTATTGTCTGAATCCTGCATACTATGGCCACAAACGAAATAAAAATGTACAAGTAAATATAAATTGGAAAACAAAATGATGCCTAGATGATATATAAAGAACTATAAATATATATACGACATATATAAGGTAAATATATACAGTATGAAATATAAACGCATATATGAGGAATATATATACACATAAGGGTTAAAATTACCAAAGGTTTCATAGTTATTGTCTGAAACATCCGTAAGTCACAAAAGAATAAAGAAATAAAAATAAATATAAATTGGAAAAATTACAAATAATGCCTCAATAATTTCATACTTCAGTTAAATGACCAAGTCCCATCCATTAAGTTTTACTTTAGAAGGGAACAAGGCAACTCATCCCGTTTTTGGATGTGCGTGTATATGGGATAGCCCAGGTTTTAAGTTTAGTATCTATCGGAAAAAAAAAAACAATTGTCCTACGTACACTTTTACTCTAGACATGACACCCCTATTAAGATGGCCATATTTTCCTCAATGTTTCTCCGCGCTCTTAGGATCGCCAGTCCGGAATACATCGATGCTGAATTGGAAAATATCAACGGTATTGGAAGTGAGCTGTGTTACCATCTGCATTCATGGAATCTTGTCTTAATAAGGCTAAACGAACCTTCTATCGTGTGAATAATAACACTCGCACCTTGTCAATGAATATTTTAGTACTTCCATTTTTCCCGGGCTTCTTAGGCATTGCTAATGTACTTAAACTTTTGGATATCAGTGTGTTTTTTTCATATAACAACATTGTGAAAAACATCATAGTAAAAATAGCCCTACCAATAATTTAGGCATTATTTATAAAATTGGGTGTAAGCAATGTGATTCCTTTTACATAAGTCAGACGGGAAAGGATTTGCAAACGCGTGTAAAACAGCATCAATATTCCGTTAGAACGGGACAGCTGTCCAGTGCCCCTTTTGTCCATTTGTCAGTGTTATCCCATTGTATTGATTGGAATAATGCTTCAGTTTTGTTTCACTCTAGCAACATTGTTAATAGAAATATTCTTGAGTCTGCTATATTCAACTTACAAATAACTTTAACATGAGTAAAGGTCTGTTTCAACTCGATCCCGTTGCTCTGAATTCCTTCAGAATGGATTTAAACAAAAAGGGCAGGTTGCTATACCTTTGGTAAAAAATTTGTTTTTCGTCTCTTTTCCTTATAAATTTGTGTTTTTCTTTACAATTTTATTTTTCAATTTATTGTTGTATGCATATTTCTTATATATATGTATGTGTATGTATGTGTATGTGTATGTATGTATAATTATATGTATATATATGTATGTATATGTGTATATATGTGTATATATATACACATATATATATATATATATATATATATATTATATATATATATATATATATATATATATATATATATATATATATATATATATATTAGGGTGTTTCATAAATTAAAAGTTTGGAAAAAGTTTAATCCACATGGATCCCCTTGTTCCATTTGCTGAGGAGACTGATAAACCGAAGTATTAATTCAATAGTTTAAGTTTACGGGTCCCCAGTTTGATGCTCTGGCAGATCATAAACGGAAAAAATTAAACAAAAATCTGTCAATTAATTTTTATTCAACAAACGAGTACCATTTCACTACACATTTTCACAAAGATACAAAAAACATAACCACTTCTTGCGAATCATTTGTTCATGAAATCCTTCTTGGTTTTATTCGGGTATTTCGCCCTATGCTGCATCACAGTTTTGAGCAAATACTGCTTCTGCTCTTCGTTCTTCGTCAGAGAACAGTTGAACTCTTTGGTGAGCGCGATGGCTCTTTCGGCCCGATCGTTGACGACAGAGATTTGTTAACAGTTGCCGCTGCTTGCTTGAAGCCCTCTACTTCAGTCCACTCGGCAACTGGCTTTTTCAAGAATTCTGTGTCCAAGTCGAATGCATGGAAGAAAGCCATCGTCTTCCTGTCACGAACCCGCCAGGTGTTTCGAGGCAAGATTCCTGACGTTCTTCCCTTGGGGTCGCTTGAGTTCCTTTTTCGATGCGGGCTTACCCAAACTGACGACCATCTGAGCCTTTTCTTCATCTGCCACATCTGCGTCGAAGAACGCCATGGCAATAAGAGTCTCAGAGATGTACCATAGGTGTCGAGACATGGCTTCTTGCGCAGCGTTAACACACGAATATCCCGACATGGCAAAGGCTTCCGCGTCACGCAGAAATTCCAGATCAACTGCGACAGCAGCCTTGCTTGAGGTTGCAGCACGAGTCCAACCTCGGATGTAGACGAGGGACACGAAGAGACCTACGGCTGTCAGAGCTTCCAACTCGTGACTCGACATCTTGAACTGCTTCTTCAGTAGAATTACTTTCAAGGAGTAGATGGCTATCGCCACCCATCGAGCGTGATGGTAAGCGCCAGGGGCCTGAGAGGGAAATCCACCACTTTTGCTTCTCCCAGGAAGATGAGAACCAACTGTAGCAGTTCCTTTGTAGTCATCGCGCTGATGCGACGTGCTCACCATCCCTCTCACCAGCAGGACTGACTTCTCCCCTCAGTTCCCTCATAGAGTCATTGACTTGAGCAAAATCGTACGCCGCACGTCCAACCGGTCGATGAACTTCCATTGTGCCTGAAACCTCTTGAAAACGGGTATATCGGGGCCACTTGAAGGGCCGTATGCACGCTTGAAGACGGAGCTGAGGATGACTTCATAGATGTGATGCCGACAGGGGAAGTACATGAGTTCTATGCCAAGACCTTTCTCAATCAGGACGCAGCCCCGATATGAATCCCGGTGTTCGACGCTGTCGTGTCGAAAGACAGTCCCCGCACGCGCTCTTCCATCCTGTGTTCCTTGACCAAATCCAAGCAAACTCGCGCTATCTTCTCGCCGGTTCCGGACGTCACCTTAGGAACGCCGAGCAACTTCTCCTTGCCGTCGCCAGAGACGAGGACGGCGATCCGGTCAACGCTCTCCTTCCATTGTCATTGTCAGGTAGGAGCTTACCGTCCCAATGCAAGACAAGAGGCTGACCAGGACAAACTTCGTCGGATTGATAAACTTTCAGCAGCCACCTTCCTGAGAGCCTTGCGTGTGCGGTACATGGTACTGGCAGAAAATGGACAGTTCATCCAAGTCAAAACCTAGTGATTTAGCGCTGCAGCGTACGACATAGCTGAATCGCGGTACGAAATATTCAGCCGATCGTAGGTAGTCGTCACATCCTGTGAGATCAGATTCCTGCGTCGCTTCTTGGTATTTCCCTTGGAGGAGGATGGAAAAACTTCCACGGTTGGGTCAACGACATCTGAGCCAGTCTCTGACGAAGTTGAAATCACTAAAGCCCGTATCTTCTGCAGCTCCTTGTTCCTTCCTGGCCTTCTCCTGTTGTTCCTTAATCTTGTCCAGCCTCTTCCTTTTCCTAATCTCCTTATAGTGAAGCTTCATGTCAACAGGGCCCATGCTGCAGGAATTTGGATCTTCACGCTGCATGTCGAGAAAGTGGATGTCCTCCTGATTCTTCATCATTTCCTTAGCCTGTGAATGAGCAATGTCCATGATCTCCTTCGCTATTACCTCCTTGAACATCGCCTCCTTCACTCGGAAGGACTCTGCTTTATGTGACTTGTGCTTCACAAGCCGGTCGTATTCCTTGAGAAGGGATTCCATCTTCCTCAAGGCCGAATCTCGACGCATCATGGGGATTCTCGCTCTCTCCCAAAATATGAGACAGGCATCCAGGCACAGGTTCAGGCATTTAGTACGTCCAAATTTTTGCTCCTTTTGGTGGTAAAAGTACTTTTTGAGTACTTGCAACTGAGTTGGAAGGCACTTGATGTGATGTTCGCATCCGTCTGGCCAATAAGAAACACTTCTGTTTTCGCTCTGGTAGACACCTGGAAAAGAAAACAAAACTAAATAACTCCACAGAAATAATTTCACATCGTAATTAATTTCATTAATTAAATAAAGAAAAGCAGTAACTGGGACTCGAACCAGTGTCATAGCCGTTTGGCGGCATCGCTCAAGTCGGCGTACACAGCACGCTATCCACTACATCATCTAGGGAGTGGATAGCGTGCTGTGTACGCCGACTTGAGCGATGCCGCCAAACGGCTATGACACTGGTTCGAGTCCCAGTTACTGCTTTTCTTTATTTATAAAACTGATACGTGTACACTACGTTCTCTTTGACAATTCATTAATTAAATAAATTTCAATACCGCAGTAAAATTACATTAATTAATCAGTATCATAAATTACCAGCTTAGTTGTCCAATATGCAACAGACTAATTAATTTCATGTAATATTAATAATAAATATCACTACCACAGTAAAATGACAGAAATTAAATAATAATAAATTTCAATACCACAGTAAAATGAGATAATTAGTAGCATCTATAATTACCTCCATAGTTGTCCAATAGGCTATACAAACGAACCGCTCAAGTGACGAAGAAAACCGTCTTCACTGCAGGCAGGCGAGAAATGAACTGACAAAAAGTCGTCAAAGTTGGGGACCTCTAAATGCAGCGCGATCTGGTTCAAACTTGCACAAACGTGTTTTCTTGTTCTTTAGAATACGGAGAAACGTGTGGATTAAAACTCCAAGCTCATTTTTATTTTACCCTATAGGTATGAAACACCCTAATATATATATATGTGTGTGTGTGTGTATTTTGGTTATGCGGGTGTATATGTGTACATGTGTAGTTGTACGGTTTTTTATTTTTTTGAGGCATTATTTGTAATTTTTCCAATTTATATTTATTTTTATTTCTTTATTCTTTTGTGACTTACGAATGTTTCAGACAATAACTATAAAACCTTTGGTAATTTTACCCTTATGTGTATATATATATATTCCTCATATATATTGCGTTTATATTTCATATATATGTCGTATATATTTTTATAGTTCTTTATATATCATCTAGGCATCATTTTGTTTTCCAATTTATATTTACTAGTACGTTTTTATTCGTTTGTGACCATAGTATGCATGATTCAGACAATAACTTAAAAACCTTTGGTAATTTTTTCCCTTATAAATTTGGGTGCCTCTCTTACAATTTATTTTTCAATTTATTTTTTTGGTTTATTTTATTTATTTTTTTTTTTGTGACATATATATCATTTTGGCATCATCTATTAAATTAATGGTAAACTTTCCTTTTGAGCTTGAATTTGTAGACTCCATTTACATTTTTTTTTTTTTTTTATCTGCTGGTTTGTCTTTATTTTATTTCGGTTGTGACGTATATATCACTAAAGCATTATTTTGTAATTTTTTCCAATTTATATTTATTTTTATTTCTTTATTCTTTTGTGACTTGTTTACCATTCAGACAATAACTATAAAAAATTGGCTGGAAACAAGCCATTTGAATTTAGGTTGAATTTCGGACAAAGTGCTAAAATGGTTATTTTTCGTACAAATGTGTTTGCTCCTCCCACAATTTTTTATTTCTATATTTACTATATATATATATATATATATATATATATATATGTTTATTTTTTAAACCAATATATTTTCTTGAACTCTCCTTTCACTACAGTGTTCCTGAGGATGTCATTAGACGAAAGCGCTTGAGCACCACTTTGTTTCTTTTCCTTTCGTGGTTTTATTCATCAGAAATATTTTTCACGTGTCACTTTCGTGAAATAATTTTCACATATATATATATATATATATATATATATATATATATATATATATACTATATATATGAACATATATAGATATATATATATATATATATATATAATATATTATATAGATATAAGATATATATTATATATAGGGGCAGGGGAAAATATTTTGATATCATTTTCTGAAGTAAAGAGGTTAATTAAAGAGTTAAAGACTGGTTCTGCGTCAGGGGTAGAAGACGTATCGAATGAGCATTTAAAATATGGAAATGACTGTAGTGAGTCGGCATATATCATTGCTCCTATCAGCCATGCTTGCTCATAGCTATATCCTGCAGAGTTCATGAGGGTATATTTCTTGCCCCTGGTCAAAAATAAGTACGGAGACATTCTGTCCAGCAAAATTATAGGCCTATTGCTGTCGCTTCCTGCTTCTCGAAACTACTAGAAAAACTCTTGTTACTCCGATTAAATGTTTTCCTGTGGACACCTCCTAATCAGTTTGGCTTTAAAAGCTCACACTCAACTGACCTGTGTATCTATGTACTTAAAGAAACAATAACTAAATACATGACAGTAATTCAACCATTTATAGCTGTTTCCTTGACATAAGTAATGCATATGATAGGGTGAACCACAATATTTTATTTGCAAAACTAGAAGACAGGAAGGTTCCCATGTACATATTAAGTTTATTGAAATTTCGGTATTCCCACCAATCTTTCACTGTTAAGTGGGGCAATGTACTACAGTATCTGCGTGTTTTGGCTCCTCTTGCGGGATGAGACAGGGCTCGTTGCTCTCCCCTATGCTGTTTAATGTGTACATTGACGGATTAATTGCTTCATTTAATGAGGAAACAGTGGTGGGATGTTGTATAGATAACATAAGGATCAATAACTTAGTTTATGCGATGATATGGTGTTAATAAGTCCCTCTGTTAAAGGTCTGGTTCGGCTACTAAATGTCTGCGAAGTGTATTCGCAGAAACATGATATTCTTTTTAATGTTACAAAAACTAAGGTTATGCAATTTCATCCTAAAAAGCTGTAATCAGCCAGCTGATATAAGGTTTAAAATGAATGGTGAAGTAATTGAGGAAGTACAAGAGTTTAAGTATTTGGGTCAAACTTTACCAGCTCCTTGAGTGATGACTCGGATATAAGAAAACAATCTCGAAGCCTGTGTGCTAAAGCGAATATGACCATAAGGAACTTTCGTTTCTGTACAAGTGAAGCTAAGACACACTTTCGTAATTTCTGCAGTAATATATACGTCAGCAACTCTGGTGAATTATAAAAAGGTTCTGGCAGAACCCTAAATTTGCTGTACAACAGGTCTTTTAGACTCTTACATAAATTACCCCCGAGATGCCAGCTTCACAAATGTTTGCTTCCCGCAATGTCCCGAGCTTCCGGAGGTAACAAGATGTGCTCAACACAGTCTAATGCAAAGAATTAAAAAATCAACCAACCCGATCATCCAAGCTATCCATGATCCTGCCATTTATCCTCTAAGCTATGGACTTCTTGGTACGAAAACGTCTGTTTGTAGCTCTCCTCTTAACTTCGACAGTGCAGTATTATTTCTATTCAATTGTATATATTTCTATCCTTAGTATATGAACTCTCATTTTATTAATAATATTTGTCATATGGACTATAGTCTGCCAATAAACCTTTTCATTTTCTATATATATACACAGTGGCGGCTCCTATATAAGGGCCATAGGGGCCGGGCCCCCACCAGTAATCTCTGCACAAAAGCAAAAAAATGAAATAAATTATTAAGTTTTCGAATTAGATATGTAACATTTTTTTTCTAAGTTATAGACGCTTTCTTCAACATGAGCATGAAATCTTATATCTAAGGGGCTCATTTAAATTGGCCCTATATACACGATTTTATAACACAGTATTACGAGAATTGACGCACCGCGCGGATCCTGATTTCTCCTGATTGGTTTAATATGCTGATCTTGGGGCCACGGTGAAGTGGCCCGGAAGGCTGAAAATTTTCGTTTAAATTATCGCAGTCATAAATGCAAAAAACTTCACTTTTTTACGTGAAGGTCAAAATATGAGAATAAAAACCCACTCTAATAGACAGAGTTTATTTCCACGACAGTTTCGACGCCCACTGGCATCCTCCTCGGGTGGATACAGAAACACAAATGAAACAAAACAAGAGGGAAAAACAGTTCAGGGATCGACCGTTAAGAAATTCGCACCTAGGTTGGATTCCATTTCTCCTCGAGACAGGAGGGGCATTTTCATTAAGTACATTCGCACAAATTTAAAACTATCTTCCTGTTCTAAACATACAGATTCTATTATTTTTACATAATTATTACATTTATAATTAAATTTATTACATTTAATATTGCATAATTATTAATTACAGAAATTATAAATTTATTATTACATTGGTTATACTAGGGCGGTCAAAAGTCAATAAAGTCAAATTGTTTCCTATGGGGCACTTTTCGCTGAAACGACTGAAAATGCAATAAAAACACCTGTAGGGGGTATATTACAAAGTTAATAGGTCAACCAGAAGTCAACTTTTACCTGTTAGGTCAAAAAATAGTAATGAGGTAAATAAAGTCAATTTTTTGGAATAATAATTAAAATAACTAAAAATTGGCATCTTTTGGTTAACTGGCAACTTCGCTGCTCGTATTGTCTTATTCAGTTATGTCCGTTCTGGTTTTGGAAGTGGTTGTGTTGTATGTATTCTGGTTACTGGTTACCACTTTTGATTTGTGATTTTTTCTGATTTGTGATTTCACTGATTTCGATTTCTTTTGATTTCAGATATTTAAAATGCCAAAAGTTGCAGTTAGTTCTATTGCTAAAGTGCGCGCTATAATTGCAAAATATCCTAATGAATTCATTTGTTCAGGAAAAAATGAGGTATACGGTCAGATTGTTGTGTGTTGGTCAAGCATGACAAATCCTTTTTTGTGGATAAACATCGCTCTACCCAAAAGCACCAGCGTGGTATAGACCAAAATGTGGGAAATGAAAAGACGCAAACCCTTTTAAATACAAGTCTTCAGATTTTTCGGAAAAACTTGTGACTACATTTCTGTCAGCCAACATACCTCTCTCATAAGTTGAGCAACCCTCATTGAAACAATTGTTCTCTGAATTAGGTGTAGCAGTGCCTTGCGTGTCAACTTGCAGATCAATAGCAATGAAACAGGCAGAAAGCGAGTTAAGTAGAATAAAACATTTGCTAGAGGGTAAATTAGTTTTCCTAATTGTTGATGAAAGTGAAGTAAGGGGCTCAAAATATTTGGACATACTTGCTGGATCTATTGATGTTCCCAAGAAAACATATTTAATCAGGTGCGATGTTCTTCTTGGAAATGTTAATGCACGAACTGTCATACACAAGATTGACGATACTGTAAAGAATTCGAGATACCAAGAGAAAATTTCTGTTTACTTCTGTCTGATGCAGCTCGTTACATGGTGTCAGCTGGAACGACACTGAAGCAACTTTTTCCAAGACTTTTCCATGTAACGTGTCTTGCGCATCTGTTACATAATTGTGCGATGCAAATAAGAGCATTTTATAGTGATGTTGAAACTTTAATTGCATGTGTCAAGGCTTCTACTCTTAAAAACAAAAGAAGGAAGGAATTGTTTGCTGAAATAGGAACTCCTCCAGAACCGATTGTAACACGTTGGGCAAGCTGGCTGAACGCTGCTTTTTATTATGCAGACAATTTTCCAAATGTGAAGACAATTGTGGAAAATTTTGAAGATGAAGGAATCATTGTTCAGAAGGCTAAAGAGAGTGTTGCTAATGAAAAACTGCCAAAGCAACTAATGTCAATCAAAATGAATTATAGTTTGATTGCTAGCTTAGTGACTAGGATGGAAGCATCTGATTGCACCATTAGAGAGGCATATGAAACCATTCTTCTATCAACCTTGGCGAAGATATGTGTTCAGTCAAAACAATACACTGAAACAAGACTCAAGACAAATGGTATTTGTGAAATAATTAACCTCAGTAGACCTGAAATCTCACCAACAGTTTATGGTCAGCTTTTGCAATGTCAACCAACAACTGCCGCTGTAGAGAGATCTTTCTCCATGCTTAATAAATTATTAAGTAAGGATCGCAATTTTTTGCCAGAAAATGTCGGCAAATACTTCATAATTTACCACAATCGGTCAAACTGATGTAGGAGAGCAAGAATAAGTAATTAAAGTATCGTTTTATTATTGAAAGTAAAGGCAACATTATAAGTCAATTTTTTCAATTCGTAAGGTCAACTTTCTTAATTTTTTCGGTCAACTTTTGACTGCCCTAGTTATTACATTGTTGTTTATTATACAGAAATTATAAACCGAAAAACGAATGAAAAAAGGCGATTAGGAAATAATCCAGAGACCATTGAGAAATTCGCACCTAGGTTAGATATCGTTCTCCCGAAACCAGAAGGGCATTTTATTACAGGGTCAGCTTATAACTACATTTCCACAAATTAAAATATCTTCTTGTTCTATACATACAGATCCTAATGTTTTGACATAATTACTGCATATATTTATTTCCACATTAATTACTTATTCCATTACATTATTTACTAAAAGCGAGTAAGGAAACATTCCAATCCAGAGACATTAAGAAATTCACACTTAGGTTCGAACACGTTCCCACGACTCCGTAAGGGATTTATTGACCAAGAATCTCATTAAAGGGTCTAACTTATAAGTACCTTCGCACAAATTAAAATTATCTACTTTTTCTATACACACAGATTCTATTATTTTTCTTTTGACATAATTATTACATTTATAAAGTACCTTACTTGATTCCCAATCTATAGCATGATTATTTTGGCTAGCGTGATAAAAAATGGCATTATTAGTATTACAACTTCTGAAGGCATATTTGTGTTCTTTGATACGGGTTTCAATATTTCTTCCAGTTTCTCCCACGTATACTAAATCACAACTTTTACAGGGAATGCTGTAGACACAGGCTTGTTCCTCTTTTGCAACGTTATTCCTAACCAATTTACTTTTCACGGTAGACGAATATTTGAACGCCAAAGCAAACTTAAATTCTTTCGTCAACGGTTTTACTCTTTCTAAGCCGGCAATGTAAGGCAAACTCACATATTGTTTTTGGTTAACTGAAGGTTCCCGAGGGGCATAAAAAGATTTTCTGGCTTTAAAATACGCCTTTCCGATAAACCACTCAGGATATTTTAAATCCTTAAAAATGTTCCAAATCTTTGAATTTTCCGGATCCAGCAAATGTGGGCTACAAATCATGAGTGCTCTTAGAAACATGGAAGAAATAATTGAGCTTTTAACCCCTTCATCATGATATGAAAAATAATGAATGTACGAATTACAATGAGTAGGTTTTCTATAGACCGTGAAATTGGGCTTTCCGCTTTCGTTAATGACCAAAACATCTAGAAAAGGTAATTGTTTGTCGTTCTCCCATTCATATTTAAATTTAATAGAGGGAACAAGATTATTTAATGACTGAAAGAAAGTGTCAAAGTTGTTCCAGTGGTCAGGCCAAAATGAGAAAATATCATCTACATAACGAAACCAAATTAGATTCCTGGGACATATTGTTTGCAACAATTCCGACTCATAATACTCCATATATAATGTACTCAGTATTGGGGATAAAGGGGACCCCATTCCCATACCAAAACGTTGCAAATAAAATTCTTCACCGAAGGAGAAGGCATTATTGGTGACACAGAGTTTTATCAGTTCTAAAAATACAGATGTGGGCATGCCTAGTTCTACGTTACATGTTGGCAATAATTATGTAAAAATAATAGAATCTGTATGTTTAGAACAGGAAGATAGTTTTTAAAATTTGTGCGAATGTACTTAATGAAAATGCCCCTCCTGTCTCGAGAGAATGGAATCCAACCTAGGTGCGAATTTCTTAACGGTCGATCCCTGAACTGTTTTTCCCTCTTGTTTTGTTTCATTTGTGTTTCTGTATCCACCCGAGGAGGATGCCAGTGGGCGTCGAAACTGTCGTGGAAATAAACTCTGTCTATTAGAGTGGGTTTTTATTCTCATATATCGCAGTCATATTTGATTTAGAGATTGTTTACGGTGTTTTTTTTTGTCAATGAATAAATATTAATCTATTTATTGAACAGATGGGGGTCATTAATTCCCACAATGTAAATATCTGTTTTTATTCATTTACAGTTCATTTTATATTTACCTTTTTCAATGTGTAATTTTAATTAGTTACACTCCAATTACATTTTCTTTGAATAGTCAAAGATTATGTCATTGAAAACGGAACAGCTGATTAGCTTTTCTTTTTATTTGAATTCAGTCTGTTTAGGAAACCGGAAGTGAATGGTATGGTAGTGCTTAATTATAGTGTTCTAATCGATTTGGTGGCGAATAATATCATTAATATTTAACCAAAGTTTGTTTACTCTTACCGGTATATGATGAACAGAGTAGACGAGATATTAAAAAAGCCATTTTCCTCCTTAAAACTGGAGGAAAAATTAGAAATAAAAAGACTGGGCGTATATCAGCCTACAGACATAATAATTGCACAGCGAGATGGAAAAAACTGAGAACATTTTCAAGCAATTGGTTTGGTAAGAAAGAATGGCTGACGGTTAGTAGTGCAAAGAGTTCCTTATTTTGTTTTTATTGTCTATTATATGGAGGAGAAAGTTTGTGGACTAAAACTGGTTGTAAAGATTTAAAACATCTTTCTGAACGAATCCAGAAACACGAATCTAGTAAATCTCATATAAACAATGCTGTCCAGTTCAGAATGTTTGGAACCACAAATATTTTATGTTATTAATGAGGGATATCGCCATGGCATTCATAGTCAGGGGGCTTAATCATATAATTGTTCAAATCATTCCAAAAGTGCCATTTTTGGACCACAGGTAGCTATGACCATACTAATTTGAATGTTTGCGGGAGCCAAGCTGGGCTCCCACTGTGGCGGCCATATTGGCCAAATCAAAATGGCCGCTGTCCAAAATGACATCCACTTGAGTACCAATACTAGTACAGGTTACATAGTTAACTTGATAAAAATAAGAGTCAGCATCAACATCTTTTGCTATTAAACTTTAGTATATACGCAAGTACAATCTTCTTTATTCCTTTTACTCACAGTACTGCATCTCATGATAATGTCTATCCAATAGATGGCTGTTCACTGATTAATAGTCGTCATTGTTCAGGCAGCCACCCTCACACTTGCAGAGTGTGGTACATCGAATTCCAGCACTACTGCATTTGCAATTCCTCTGCAGGCTTTAGTGCATCCGCAATGAAGGAGAAGAGCACATGCCTTACTGGCATCAGCGAGAGTTGTCCAGAAAGGGAGCCATTGGTTGCTGCGCTTGTCATATTCCCATCCCCATTTATCAAAAGCAGGGAGTGTCTGATGGCATGTGGTTGACTGCTTCCACACAAAACTTGCCTGCAACAATGACCTCTTGATATGCTGGAAGAGGGCAGCTTGGGTAGGTGGTATGCTGTCCAATGATCGACTGCCACTAGAAAACAGATGGTGCCTGGCTACGTTTACAGATGCTTGTCCACATGTTTTACTGTACATGAGCACAACAAACCTCTCAATGTGTGTCATTTCAGGAGATACTAGACTGAAGGACTCGGGGTCTTCAGTCAATTTGATCATGGTTTCAGTTAAGTTTGGTGTATTATTCCATGCAGTCCATGCTGTCTTCTTCCCACATCCAAGAAACTGAGACGTAGTGTCGCAGCCTGTTAGTGCATGGAACAGAGGTAGAGCCAGCGACTTTGATGGACCAAGCTGTGATTGAATGCTGTGCACTGGGATGTCTCGGTAATATTTGCCACTACCAAAACCAATCCAGAGTTCTGTTAGGTCAAGCTGTTGAAAGAAAGCAATGGCAAGAACGACTATGTCACTGTCAACAGTGCGGATGAATGCTTTCTTGTGACCCTGAGATGATGCGTGAGCAAGATGCAGAATGATCCGCGTATCTGCCTCTGTGTGGTTGCATGGTTGGAGCCCTGATATATCAAATGCTTTATTGGAGAGCACAGTTTCTAATTCAGTGCTGAGGAGGAGTTTTCCACCCATGTCAATCTTGATCAGCTGTTTACTGATAAAGACGAACAGTTCCTTCTTGTTTTCCACATTTTTCAAATATGACTGCCAGTCTCGTTTGGGAATGGGTGTGGTACCATCACTATCTGGATCAAGTCGAGTACGTGCTCCTGAACCACGCCGCTGCTGTGCAAGTGATTTCAGACTGTCTTCAGGATAGGTATCCCACACGGCATCGACGCGCTCAACTGTGTCAGTCATCTGCACAATGTGGACGATGGCGGCCATGTCATACAACTGAACTGTCACTTGTTTAGCAGGATTGGCAGATCCAGTTGGTGCATTGACACATGCAAGAATGTCTGATTTATTTCCAGCTCTGAGTGAACCTCGGTCTGAGAGTGAAGGGGGCTCTCGCTGATTCTCGTATGTGAAAAATTCTGTCATATCCGCATCTGGACGTGATTGTAGAGACAGGAATAGCTGGTAATGAGCACTGTGTTTTGCTTCTGTACCCCCACTTTGCTACTCTTCTTGCGTGGGTCTGGCCGATTGCTGAATGTGTACACATTGTTTTTCTTTATAGTGTTTGATATAGGAACTGTCCCTTTGTCCAGCCTAGTCTTTACATACTCCTCATGAAGGGCTTGGCCAACTTCCTGTATCTGTGACAGTGATGCTGCTACTTCATTCTCCATAACATCGTGTGTGTCATGGGCTACAAGCCCCTGATTTGTGGCCAGGAAGGGGTTGCCCAGTTCAGACACCACCTTTGTGAATGACTTGACATCCTTCAAAAACCTAGACTGTAGCCCAGGTGCTGTTTCGTGGTGGCCAGTTGGTCCTTCTGTAAGTTTCTGAGCATTCTCAAACTCTTCTATCATTCTGACACATTCAGGACCTGCCAACATGTACAATGGTAATGCTTCTGTTTTGTCATAGAGGTCAGATGCTCCACCACAGCCCTGCAGTACTTTGTTCATCTGCTCATGAGATTGATCTTTCGCGATGAGGCTGAATGTACGAGCAGACTTTTGGACTGTAAAGTTCCCTTTGAGGTACTCTGCGTACACCTGTGGATGGCTTTCAGCAAGACCAACCATATCTCTGACATGAATCGGCAATCTGAGTTTCTTCGGACTTATCCCAGCTGCACATTCATCTTGCGTGGCCACTTTTCCTCGTGCCCGCTTTACCCTGTAACTGTTGCATGCACTCCTACAACTTTTATGATACACTGCAGCATGTGATTGGAGGGTTGCTGCAATTCCTGAGCCATCATCGAGCTCACTAACCTTGATACCAGATGGAACAGCATTCAGCTGCACAAAATCATTCAGATCTCTTTCAAGAGATGAATATCCCTGTTCTTTTGGCTGTTGTAATGCCTCGTCTTTGCTGGACTGACATAGGCAACACAGTGTCCAATTAATTCCAGTTATGTTAGTAGACATGTTGAGGTATTAATGTTCTACTACACACTACTAACTACACACTAACGAGATCTTCATATCTGCAGGCCTGAAGAGACTAGAATGTGAAGAAGACCACCACCGCATAGACTTGCTTCAGAGGAATACAGGTATGCCAACACCTGCAAAAATAATAAAAAATAGATTAATAGTGGACAAAATGTCAGTAGAAATCCAATGTAAAAGTTAATATAGCTGTTACAACCACAAATCTAAGTGCAATAATTATGTATCATGATTCAATTGACATAAAATGTACATTTTTTATAAAATATATCAAATGTGGATATATACGACCTGACGTATATCTTGAATTAAAAAACAAATATCAGAACTGGATTCTCTATACTCAAAAACATACAAAAAGTGTCATTATTTGCTGTTCTACTATGATTGGTTGTTATTTTATCGCCCAATGTCAGACCAGATGGCGGCCATCTTGGATTCGTCCATAATGGCCGCCACAGGGAGAGCCCATGTTGGCTCCCGCAAAAAAATGAATGCTTATGGTCATATCTACCCCTGGTAAACAAATGGTACTTTTGGAACAAAGGGAACAATCGGGGTGATTTTTTGGATTAAGCCCCCTGACTATCAGAGACAATGAAATTGTGGACAAAAATAGGCATGTTTTATCAAGAATAATTAACTGCTTAAAATTCTGTGGTACGCATGAGCTCTCATTACGAGGACATAATGAAGGTGAACAATCCTGCAATCGTGGAGTATTTTTAGACATGATTAGCTATACAGCTACCTTAGATAGTACGCTGAGTGACCATCTTGAAAACAACAAAGTTGCAAAAAACACATCTAAAACAATTCAAAATGATCTTTTGGAATGCATGTATGAAGTTTACATTGATGAAATAAAAAAGGAAATAGATGAAATAAGTTTTGTTTCTGTCGAAGCCGATGAAACAACAGACGTGGCTTGTAATTCACAATTTGTAATTATACTACGATATCTAAAAACTTCGAACCTGTTGAAAGATTCAATATTTGCTAAAGTTGGAGATAGGACTGCAAATGGACTTACAAATGTGCTTACTGAAGAACTACAAAAATTTAATCTCAAACATAAACTCGTTGCACAGGCATATGATGGGGCGGCCGTAATGCGTGGCCTACATTGTGGTGTACATGTTCAAATGAAGAAAATTTATCCACATGCACATTACATTCACGTTACGCACACCAGTTAAATATTACCGTTAAAAATGTCTGCTCATCAAATAAAAATATGAAACTGTTTTTCTCGATCCTAAATGGAATTAGCACATTTTTTAATATGTCTCCAAAGCGAAGTAGTCTGCTTCTTGAAATTTGTCAAACACGTATTCCTCATGTGTCCCAAACAAGATGGAATTTTCATTCCAGAGTGGTTAATAGTGTTAAAGAGAACAAAGAGGAGCTCACTGAATGTTTTGGAAGAATTCAGAATGATGAGGATTGGGATGATAAAAGTATATGCGAGTCTATTGGATTCAAAAGGTCGCTTGAAGATGAGGAGTTTAATTTTTGGCTCTTATTCTTTTATTCTGGAATGAAAAACGTAGAAATTTTATACAATGTCCTGCAAGCAAAAAAAACGACCAGTGTTACCACTGCACAGGCATTAAAAGACTGAATTATCTATGAGTCAATTAAGAGAAGAGGTTCCAGTCTTTATTTCGAAAGCTTTTGAAAATCATAATGAAATCCGATCACGTCCAACAAAAAATGCAAAAAGGGATATAGTTGGGACAAAAACTGAGAAACTTTGTAGATTACTGACGAGATGAATGAGCGATTTGGGAAATCAGAAATATTTCGCTCCTTTGCTGTAATATATCCCAAAGAATTTAATCATCATCTTAGACAATTCCCAGTTGAATACTGCAAAGTTGTTGAAACTAATTATCCTATGCTAAGGGGAGAAAAACTGTCTTCTGAATTAGAAATCGTGTACTCAAACAAAAGCTTTGCTAATATTTCGAGCGTTTGCGCTTTAATGCGCTTCTTATACGAAAACAAACTGCTAGATACCTTTTCTGAAGTGTCAAAATTATTGGAAATTGTCTAAGTGACGCCTGTTTCTACTGCCGATTCTGAACGCTGTTTCAGTACATTGAAACGAATAAAGACATTTTTAAGAAACACGATGACACAAGATCGCCTAAATGCTTTGGCTGTCTGTTCAATACACAAAGAGTTTATATCGCAAATTCCGGACTACAATAAAAAGGTAATTGAAAAATTTGCCAACAGAAAAAACAGAAGAGGAGAATATTTATATAAATAAACGTGAGAATACACCTTATGATAAAATATTAACTAATTTCTGTTTGTTTTTAATTTTATTTCATTCTCAACTAAGTTTATTTTAGTTTTTAATGTGTATGTGTGTACACGCACAGAAAAGTGCAAAAATTACATGATTTACACTGATTGAACAGAATGCAGTTGCGCACTATTACCGTACTTTAAAAGGCGGAAAAAACAATAATAATTGCAGTAAATTCATTGTTTGCCTCCATACATAGTGATGGGATACATAAATATTTTGATATTAAGTATATGCATTAGTCGGGCCCCACCAACTATTATGAGCACGAGCCGCCACTATATATATATATAATATATACACACACACATGAAAAGAACGACGCTTGTGTAGAAGAACGTTCCGCACAAGATGAGGAGGGAGAACGAACAAATGAAAACTGAGGTACCCACCCGGGAATCGAACCCGGGATCTTCCGATTGCCGGTCAGATATGCTATCCACTACACCATGGGCCTCGATTAATCAAAGTCGTAATTTTCTTACATACGAGCAGAAACCAATGCCCTGAGTGGGTACCTTCGCATGCCGTACCTATATATACATTTTAACTGCAAACAACACACAGTATAATTAATGTAAAGAACGACGCTTGTGTAGAAGAACGTTCCGCACAAGATGAGGAGGGAGAACGAACAAATGAAAAATGAGGTACCCACCCGGGAATCGAACCCGGGATCTTCTGATTGCCGGTCAGATATGCTATCCACTACACCATGGGCCTCGATTAATCATTTTTCATTTGTTCGTTCTCCCTCCTCATCTTGTGCGGAACGTTCTTCTACACAAGCGTCGTTCTTTACATTAATTATACTCTGTGTTGTTTGCAGTTAAAATGTATATATAGGTACGGCATGCGAAGGTGCCACCTCCGCCTCAGGGCAATGGTTTCTGCTCATATGTAGGAGAATTAAGACTTCTGATTAATCGAGGCCCATTCAAGCATATATATATATATATATATATATATATATATATATTATATATATATATATATACACACACATATATATATATTGCAAAACCGCTATACTTACTATGGAGGAAATCACTCGACACAGGACAAATTCCACTCCCCTTAAAGAACGCGAATATTGCCCCCCTATTTAAAGGTAGTAACAGAGCAATGCCCAAAAATTATCGGCCAGTGGCTCTCACCTCACACCTTATAAAGTGTTTTGAACGCATAATTAGAGCCAAAAGTACCTACTACCTACAAGAAAAAGACTTGTACAACCCAAATCAACATGGCTTCAAGGCGGGTAGATCATGCCTGTCACAGCTACTAGACCACCAGGAGAAAATATTAGGAACATTGTGTCGAGGACAAAACATT
>JAJOZX010010590.1:102500-105000 GCA_023014485.1 Bathynomus jamesi
AGGTCTGGATCGGCTACTAAATATCTTTGAAGTGTATTCGCAGAAACATGATATTCTTTTTAATGTTACAAAAACTAAGGTTATGCAATTTCATCCTAAAAGCTGTAATCAACCAGCTGATATAAGGTTTAAAATGAATGGTGAAGTAATTGAGGAAGTACAAGAGTTTAAGTATTTGGGTCAAACTTTTACCAGCTCCTTGAGTGATGACTCGGATATAAGAAAACAATCTCGAAGCCTGTGTGCTAAAGCGAATATGACCATAAGGAACTTTCGTTTCTGTACAAGTGAAGCTAAAGACACACACTTTCGTAATTTCTGCAGTAATATATACGGTCAGCAACTCTGGGTGAATTATAAAAAAGGTTCTCGCAAAACCGTAAACTTGCTGTACAACAGGTCTTTTAGACTCTTACATAAATTACCCCCGAGATGCACAGCTTCACAAATGTTTGCTTCTCGCAATGTCCCGAGCTTCCCGGAGGTAACAAGACGTGCTGAACACAGTCTAATTCAAAGAATTAAAAAATCAACCAACCCGATCATCTAAGCTATCCATGAGTCCTGCCATTTATCCTCTAAGCTATGGACTTCTTGGTACGAAAACGTCTGTCTGTAGCTCCTCTTAACTTCGACAGTGCAGTATTATTTCTATTCAATTGTATATATTTCTATCCTTAGTATATGAACTCTCATTTTATTAATAATATTTGTCATATGGACTATAGTCTGCCAATGAACCTTTTCATTTTCATATATATATATATATATATATATATATATATATGTTAAACACAGACCGTGCATGGAACAAGGAACTCTTCTGGGAAAATTAAATCCACTATAGTCCGAATAAGTAATGGTAAATGACAAATACCATAGTTTTTCTTTTTCATGATGCTAGCCCGACGTGGGCAACGGGTCTCTCGCAAAGAGGTCCCATAAATATAGCTTCCCTCACCTGCTATCTGCAAAGCAGACAGGATCCAGCTTTGGGACATGGATCTAGGGTTAAAGCAAGCCTAGTCCCACTACATTTAGAACCTCTATATAAGCAAAAGACTCGTTGCATTCACGTCGGATTGAATAAATCAAAGAAAAAGGGGGTAACTATTGTATTTTTAGCCAAAAAACCAAAACTTAAACCTCAACCGGGACATTGAGCGTCCACTTTTCAAGGCACGTAACACGTCCGTTTAATATACACAAACTCAGAATGGTCCCCTGAGAAGCTTATATGTTAAACACAGACCGTGCATGGAACAAGGAACTCTTCTGGGAAAATTAAATCCACTATATTCCGAATAAATAATGGTAAATGACAAATACCATAGTTTTTCTTTTTCATGATGCTAGCCCGACGTGGGCAACGGGTCTCTCGCATCATGAAAAGAAAACTATGGTATTTGTCATTTACCATTACTTATTCGGACTATAGTGGATTTAATTTTCCCAGAAGAGTTCCTTGTTCCATGCACGGTCTGTGTTTAACATATAAGTTTCTCAGGGGACCATTCTGAGTTTGTGTATATTAAACGGACGTGTTACGTGCCTTGAAAAGTGGACGCTCAATGTCCCGGTTGAGGTTTAAGTTTGTTTTTTTGGCTAAAAATACAATAGTTACCCCCTTTTTCTTTGATTTATTCAATCCGACGTGAATGAAACGAGTCTTTTGCTTATATAGAGGTTCTGAATGTAGTGGGACTAGGCTTGCTTTAACCCTAGATCCATGTCCCAAAGCTGGATCCTGTCTGCTTTGTAGATAGCTGGTGAGGGAAGCTATATTTATGGGACCTCTTTGCGAGAGACCCGTTGCCCACGTCGGGCTAGCATCATGAAAAAGAAAAACTATGGTATTTGTCATTTACCATTATTTATTCGGACTATAGTGGATTTAATTTTCCCAGAAGAGTTCCTTGTTCCATGCACGGTCTGTGTTTAACATATAAGTTTCTCAGGGGACCATTCTGAGTTTGTGTATATTAAACGGACGTGTTACGTGCCTTGAAAAGTGGACGCTCAATGTCCCGGTTGAGGTTTAAGTTTTGTTTTTTTGGCTAAAAATACAATAGTTACCCCTTTTTCTTTGATTTATTCAATCCGACGTGAATGAAACGAGTCTTTTGCTTATATAGAGGTTCTGACTGTAGTGGGACTAGGCTTGCTTTAACCCTAGATCCATGTCCCAAAGCTGGATCCTGTCTGCTTTGTAGATAGCTGGTGAGGGAAGCTATATTTATGGGACCTCTTTGCGAGAGACCCGTTGCCCACGTCGGGCTAGCATCATGAAAAAGAAAAACTATGGTATTTGTCATTTACCATTACTTATTCGGACTATAGTGGATTTAATTTTCCCAGAAGAGTTCCTTGTTCCATGCACGGTCTGTGTTTAACATATAAGTTTCTCAGGGGACCATTCTGAGTTTGTGTATATATATATATATATATATATATATATATATATATATATATACACTCACATGTAAAGAACGACGCTTGT
>JAJOZX010010590.1:110000-130903 GCA_023014485.1 Bathynomus jamesi
CTTAATATCGTTTAATTACACTTCCATTTAAAGTACATAACGAGTTATTATTATTAATTACAGTTTCATGAGAGTACATTACTACATTATTTTTTAAATTATGATCGTTTAATTAAAGTTTCGTTAAAGTACATTACGTCGTTTACAATTCTTACAGTGTTTTTATATTTATGTATGGTTATTATATCAGGTCATCCCATAAGTAATGTCGTTTTTTAGATCGGAATTTGAAGGACAAAAAAAAAAACTCAACTGAATCGTTTTAATCTAGTATTTATTTCCCATCGGAATCAGTGACACTGCCAACGTCCTACAAGCTTTTCAATGTCATGTTTATAAAATTCAGGCGGTTTTGAGGCAAAAAACGTACAAAGACTGTTGTGCAGGTCATCTAAAGAAGTATACTGTTTCTCGTGAAGGTAGTTTTGCGGACTCTTGAAGAGATGATAATCTGAAGGCGATAGGTCTAGAGAATATGGAGGATGTGGAAGGTTTTCCCACCCAAGCTCCTCAATTTTTGCAGAAGTGATCCGAGCGGTATGAGGACGTGCGTTGTCGTGGTGGAACACGATTCCTTTCCGATTAACCAAAGAAGGTCTCTTTTCTTTTAGTGCAGTGTTCAATCGATCCAGTTGTTGACAGTAGACTTGAGCGGTGATTGTTTGGTTGTGTGGTAAGGTTTCAAAGTGTATTACACCACCGTTATCCCACCAAACACTAAGCAACACCTTCCGAGGGTGAAGATTTGGTTTTGGCTGTGGTGTCGCTGGTTCTCCGGCACAAACCCACTGTCGACGGCGCTTAACATTCTGGTACAGTATCCACTTTTCATCACAAGTCACTAAACGGTGCTAAAACGGATCTTGGAGTTCACGGGAATGAAGAGCTGTGTTGATGTTTACCCGCACCCTCAGATTGTCGACCGACAATTCATGTGGCACCCATTTCCTAACTTAGGTACTTTTCCGAGTTGTTGCAAATGTCGATGGATGGTGGACGGGGATGAATTGAGTTTCTGGGCCAATTCTTCGACAGTTGTTGAACAGTCTTCTCCAAGTGCAGCTAACAGCGGGTCATCATCAAACTCAGCAGGGCGTCCAGAGCGTGCTGCATCTGTCAAACAGCAGTCACCATTCCTAAACTTTTGAAACCATCTTTGACATTTCCTCACATGCAGAATATCTTGCCATAAACGTCCTGAATGTTTAGCGTTGCTTCAGTAGCACTATTCCCTTTTTTGAACTCGTAAAGCATTATAGCCTAATATGCTCTTCTGATACCGCCATGTTTATGAGGGGTTCACATAAAAAAACACACGTCTCCACTGGTCAAGGTCTGTAAAGTATGTAGCGAAACACGATAGATCTCTTAGATATAACCTTCGGAAAATTTATGCTTAAATCGAGTAGGACTAGTTTAAACTTAATCTATCGTAAAAGACGACATTATGTATGGGATGACCTGATATATGGTTATTAGTACAACACTATGTACATGGGCACATACGAGATAATTTCTATCCAACATGACACACATGATTATAAGTTATAAATCTGAAATCAGAGGGACAGGAGGTGTTTCGTTTTTAGATGTTCGAGTTATGCTGTGATTAGCGAATTGCGTACACTTGCATAAGCAGTTGTGAATATCTTGCGAGGGGTGAACGCACTTAAAAAAAAAATAAATAAATAATACATGCAAACGTATTTGCGCGATTTTGAACAAACAGGTACGGCGGCATAAAGTTTCGTACCATTTCGTAGACTGACACCAGTAAAATTTAATATTTAATAAAATTGATACAGGATAATGGTCAAGAATTTACCATACATTGAATACGGAAGATGTCCAAATACTAAACACGTGATTCAGTGTTCAAGATATGGAAAACGTGAAGAGAATTAAGTTACTTTATGACGTCGTAGTTATTCACATTATGTCATACGCACAGTGTAAGTCATTATTAGAAAAGATGACTTAGAGAAATACAGTAATGAATAACGAAGTGCAAATCGAAATTCTTTCCAAAACTAGCTTACGCGATTTTGGTTTCTTATGTAAAAATGAACATTCAAACATAAAAACCGTAGAAACATAAGTACTGCATGAAGAAAATGAATCCATATAATGATTGAATAGGAATTGTTCATTGTTTATTTTTACAGTGCTCCCCCTTCTAAAATGGTATTAATTAATACAATAATATAATACAATTAATTTAATACAATACAATTAATATAACATCCCAACTAATTCAAACTACATGATGGATTTTTATAATTACAAATTTATATACACAACATAAGTCGGGGTGGTTAAGTTACAATTATTATTGCATTTACATTTTTTAACATTTATTATTATTACCTTTACCCTAATTATTAAATTTATAATATTACCTTTATTATTACATCTGTTGCATTTATATTTATTTCCACATTTATTACTTCCATTATTACATTTACTAAAAGCGAGTAAGGAAACAATCGAGAGACCTTTAAGAAATTCACACTTAGGTTCGAACACGTTCCCACGACTCCGTAAGGGATATTTTGACCAAGAATCTCATTAAAGGGTCTAACTTATAAGTACCTTCACACAAATTAAAATTATCTACTTTTTCTATACACACAGATTCTATTATTTTTCTTTTGACATAATTATTACATTTATAATTATTACATTTATAAACCTAAGTGTGAATTTCTTAAAGGTCTCTGGATTGTTTCCTTACTCGCTTTTAGTAAATGTAATAATGGAAGTAATAAATGTGGAAATAAATATAAATGCAACAGATGTAATAATAAAGGTAATATTATAAATTTAATAATTAGGGTAAAGGTAATAATAATAAATGTTAAAAAATGTAAATGCAATAATAAATGCAGTAATTATGTCAAAATATTAGAATCTGTATGTATAGAACAAGAAGATAGTTTTAATTTGTGGGAATGTACTTATAAGCGGACCCTGTAATAAAATGCCCTTCCGGTGTCGGAAGAACGGTATCTAACCTAGGTGCGAATTTCTCAATGGTCTCTGGATTGTTTCCTAATCGACTTTTCATTCGTTTTTCAGTTTATAAGTTCTGTATAATAAACAACAATGTAATAACCAATGTAATAATAAATTTATAATTTCTGTAATAAATAATTATGCAATATTAAATGTAATAAATTTAATAATAAATGTAATAATTATGTAAAAAATAAAAAAATAATAGAATCTGTATGTTTAGAACAGGAAGATAGTTTTAAATTTGTGCGAATGTACTTAATGAAAATGCCCTTCCGGTGTCGGGAGAATGGGATCTAACCTAGGTGCGAATTTCTTAACGGTCGGTCCCTGGACTGTTTTTCCCTCCTGTTTTGGTTCATTCGTGTTTCTGTATCCACCCGAGGAGGATGCCAGTGGGCGTCGACGAAACTGTTGTGGAAATAAACTTTGTCTATTAGATTGGGTTTTTATTTTCATATTTTGACCTTCACGTAGAAAAAGTGAAGTTTTTTGCATTTATTGAAGTTATACGTAAATGCGCAGATATATACGTGTACGTAGAACATGAGTATTGAGATGGGATTATGAGAGTAACTGGTTCATCCCGTGAAGAACTAGATCATTAGTGGTCATTGGTGGACTAGGATTATATCTGTATATATATATATGGGAATGAACTCAGAATGGTCCCCTAAGTTTTTTATGATACACACAGACAGTGCATGGAACAAGGAAATCTTCTGGGATAATTAAATCCACTATAGTCCGAATAAGTAATGGTAAATGACAACTACCATAGTTTTTCTTTTTCATAATGCTAGCCCGACGTGGGCAACGGGTCACTCGCAAAGAGATCCATAAATATAGCTTCCCTCACCAGCTATCTGCAAAACAGACAGGATCCAGCTTTGGGACATGGATCTAGGGTTTAAAGCAGCCTAGCCCTGCTACATTTAGAACCTCAATATGAGCAAAAGACTCGCTGCCTTCACGTCAGATTGAATACATCAAAGAAAAAGGGGTAACTATTATATTTTAGCCAAAAAAAACAAAACTTAAACCTCAACTGGCAGAATTGAGCGTCCATTTTTCAAGGCACATAACATGTCCGTTTCAAGATGGTATGGTAGTTGTCATTTACCATTACTTATTCGGACTATAGTGGATTTAATTATCCCAGAAGAGTTCCTTGTTCCATGCACGGTCTGTGTGTATCATATTATATATATATATATATATATATATATATATATATACTTTAAGGAACAGATTAGCTTTGATTAAAATAACTTAATAAATACATGAGCAAAATTTTATATATAGTAAGCAAAATGATTAAGATTAAATAGCATAGTTAGCACTTACACACAATGAAATAGTTTATTGTCATATCCAATGATTTTAGCATAAGGTTTGTGTATATACAGTATGTATAGCGTGGATACGTGTGTGTGTGTAAGGGTTCGGAGGTTTTCGAATTAACAAAGTTATGTAATAATTTAGATTGAGAGTAGTGTTATAGAATCTTTTAAGTTTAATAAAGTGAATTATTATAAAATTCTAATTACAGGTAGTATTAATGATGGTGTATGCGTATGAGTTTTAATGAATTCGAATGTGTCAAAAGTAATAAAATTCAATTAGGATTATCGATTTTACGTAATTAAATCAGTTGCACGTATATTAAGGTAATAAAAAAAAACGCACTTAGAAGAACTTACAATTAATGAAAGTAAATCTAGCGGTATTAAAATTGAATTTCGACACACAATTAAATTTTACTACTAACATTCATAGGGTCAAACTTACTATAATTTTCGTTTGTTACCTTACAAATGGTACAATAATACAACTTAAGGACAATTACTCACGATTAATTGAACAAAGAAATGAAAAATACAAATTTAAAATAGAAATCAATTATGCATTTTAATGAGCTAACATAATTTTATAATATTTTTAAAAATAAAAGTAAATCGAGCCATAGATGAATTTCGGCCAAGAATAAAAACAAAGTTATTGAAATGGAAGGAAAGCATTTCGAACAATTTTTTTAATAATTTCAGGTAAATTTTACATTAAAAATTATTTTATGTAATAAAAAAATATTAAAAAGGTTTAATAATTTTTGCATGTTAAGTAGAAAAATCATACTCTTTCGTTAAATGTTGATAGAATTTGAATTATTTGATATTTTAGTCTGAAAACTTGTTTGCATATAGATAAATACATATGTTTTATTGTGTAGAAGTTTCATTAAAATTAAATGACAAAAAAAAATAACAAACAACTTAAATTTAGGGTATGTGCGGTCATACGGGTAAATTTCCCCGACTGTACAGAGCAGGCTAAATTAGGTACATGATCTATTAATTATTACAGTATTACTGTCATCATATAATCACAATAATAAATCGTTACAAACAATTGTAAAAACGGTTTTGGTTACAAATAATAAAATATATCATTTTACCTATATATTTATATTGCAACAATGGCATGAAAAAAAGACAAATCGATCAATTTCCTTCTTACAAAAAAAACGAAGGTTGAACTAAAGACACAAACCTGTCAATTCAGGTTGAATTTAATTTTCTCTTATACAATAAAAAAAGGTTGAATTAAATTCTCTTAAATTACATTCTCTTACAGTAAATTCTCTTAAGTAAATTCTCTTAAGTAAATTCTCTTAAACAACAAAAATAAAGTTGAATTCAATTGACTGCATTGAAAAGTGACATGGGGCTTCAAAACTGACTTGGGACTTCAAAACTGACTTGAGACTTCAAAACTGACTTGAGACTTCATAACTGACTTGGGACTGAAACTGACTTTAAATTGACTTAAACTGACTTGAACTGATTGACTTGAACTGATTGACTTGAACTGACTTGAACTGATTGACTTGAACTGACTTGAACTGACTGACTTAAACTGACTTGAACTGACTGACTTGAACTGACTGACTTGAAATGACTGACTTGAACCGACTTGAACTGCTATCAAGTATTTCTACAAATCTCTGGGGCGGTTGTCCCTCGGGATGCAATCTACTGACTTGAACTGACTGAAAACTGAAACTGACTGCACTCGAACTGCTATCAAGTGGAGTCTATTATTCTCTGGGTTTGGTTGTCCCTCTTGGAAGCAACCAACTAACTTAAATTAACTGAAATGGACTGCACTGAACCTCTATCAGTGGAGTTTACTGAAACTGAAACTGACTTGCACTTGAACTGCTATCAAGTGAAGACTATTAATCTCTGGGGTTTGGTTGTCCCTCTTGGTTACAACCAACTGAAACTGTCTGAAAACTGAAAATGACTGCACTTGAAATGCTATCAAGTGAAGTCTATTATTATCTGGATTTGGTTGTCCCTCTTGGTGCAACCAACTGAAACCGTCTGATAACTGATTTCCAACTTATTTGCAACTAAAACTGACTTAAAACTGATTTGCAACGGATTTGCAACTAAAACTGACTCGAAACTACTTCAAGTATCTCTATAAATCTCTGGGGTTTAGTTGTTCCTCTTGGATGCAACCAACTGAAACTAAAAACTGAAACTGGAACTTGAAACTGCTTCAAGTATCTCTATATTTATAAACTCTATAAATTCTCTCTCTTAATTTGCAAGTCAATTCAATTCAATAATTTGAAAAAAATTGCAAACAAAATAAAAAATGTAAACAACATTACACTCGAATGTACGCGAAGGTACAGTAATATTATGTTTGATATATAAAATAAAATTATTCTATACTAACTATTATAGTGAGAATAACTGTGAAAATAACTCTGTGACATTTAACTTCTGTGACATTTAACTTCTGTGACATTTGAGTTCTGTGACATTTAACTTCTGTGACATTTGAGCTCTGTGACATTTAACTTCTTTGGCATTTAACTTCTGTGATATTTAACTTCTGTGATATTTAACTTCTGTGACTTTTAACTCTGTTCACTGTGTTTCTTGTAAATTCTGACTTAATACTAGTTAACTGTTAATACTGTAATGCTCTCTTCTCAACTGTTTACAGATTACTTAAAGAAAAAACAAACTCTGTACTTAACAAAATTTCCACGGCGAAATCCTTAGAGACATGTCCTGAAGACGTCTTGCTGGCTACTTCTTCTAGATGAGACGAGACGTGGATAACTTGGAGTCGTTACACACCGGTTCAAGGGTGAATGTGGCGAACTGGAAGTCGTGACACGCCGGCCAAATGGTGGGTCTTATTATCTTGGTGGTAGGGTCGCTACAATGTTTATCCTGATGCAGGGTAATTTCAATCCTGGCCAAAGAGTGGCAACTTATTAAAACCCTCTTCTTAAAATTCTGGTTAAAGGGTCGCCAAATTGTTAAAATCCTGATGCAGGGTAATTTCTATATTGGCCAAAGAGTGGCCACTTCTTAAAATCCTGGCAATAAGGTCGCCACTTTTTAACCCCTCTGTCTATGGCCCTGGGGTGTTTCGAATCGACGGGGGTTCTGGTTGGGAGGCAGCAACGGATATTTTCCGGCGATACTTTTCTTCTATAATATTCTAATTTCTTTCTCTCGCTATAGGGTCGACAGTTGTTAATTCTTCTCTTTCTATAATACTCTCACACTTTCTCTGACGGTTCGCCGGTTTTCTTTTTATAACTTATCAGGAACTATTTTCTCTATTTACTAAGTTCTCGGAAGAGAGCCCATCTCGAAGGGGAAAAATAAAAAGTTTCTCTCACTGTAATTTACTTCTAAAAATGTGCAGCTAGTGCTCTGAATTTACAGGGGTAGAGGTTCGACCTCTTTCGATCATGGCTCAGGCCAGAATCTAAAAATTAAGGAGGCAAGGGGCCTCTGCCCCCTCTTCGCAGCGAGGCTGCTAACAAGGGAGTGTTAATCGAAGTAATCGCAGTGAAGTAATGAAGTGAAGTGACTTTTACAATTACATGCTTTATACATATAATCTAAATTTTGGGGGAATGCAGTTTGAAGGTCAAGTTCCACCGCTTTTAAACACATGACCAGATGTTTGAAAGATTCCAAATAAAAATTTAAAAAATAAAAATAAAAACTAATCGTATTTTTCGCGGAGTATCCATTTCTGAAGGCGATATAATTTCGTAGTAATACATAAGTACAATCTAAGTATATCATTGAGTACGTTCTAATTTTGGTTCATTACAATTACGATTACAATTACCAATTAATTTATATTCACTTAGTATCGTTTAATTACACTTCCGTTTAAAGAACATTACAAGTTATTATCATTAATTAGTTTCAGTAAAGTACATTACTACATTATATATTAAATTATGATCGTTTAATTAAAGTTTCATTAAAGTACATTACGTCGTTTACAATTCTTACAGTGTTTTTATATATGGTTATTATATATGGTTATTATATATGGTTATTAGTAAAACACAAAGTACATGGGCACATACGAGATAATTTATACCCAACATGACACACATGATTATAAGTTAGAAATCTGAAATCAGAGGGACAGGAGGTCTTTCGTTTTAATATGGTCGAGTTATGCTGTGAATAGCGAATTGTCTACACTAGCATAAGCATTGATGAATATCTTGCGAGGGGTGAACGCATTTAAAAAAATAATAAAAAAATAATACATGCAAACGTATTTGCGCGATTTTGAACGAAAAGTTACGGAGGCATAAAGTTCCGTACCATTTCGTAGACTGACACGAGTAAAAATTAATATTTAATAAAATTGATATAGGATAATGGTGAAGAATTTACCATACATTCAATACGGAAGATGTCCACATACTAAACACGTGATTCAGTGTTCAAGATATGGAAAACGTGAAGAGAATTAAGTTACTTTATGACATCATAGTTATTCACATTATGTCATACGTACAGTATAAGTCATTATTAGAAAAGTTGAGAGAAATACAGTAATGAATAAAGAAGTACAAATCGAAATTCTATCCAAAATTCGCTTATGCGATTTTAGTTTCTTATGTAAAAATGAACATTGAAACATAAAAACCATACAAACATAAGTACTACATGGAGACAATGAATCCATATAATGATTGTATAGGAATTGTTCATGTTCATTTTTACACATACATATATATATATATATATATATATATATATATATACTGTATATATCCTATCTATGATATATATAAAGGGTGATCCAGAGAAATGGGACCCAAAAGAAACCCCTGTAACTCTTAAAATATAAGTCCTTTTATAAAATCATAGCATCATTCGAAAGAGGATAGTTACAAGTTTGCACAGGATTGTATAGGTTTTGACAATACAAGACAAGATAAGATAGAAAACAAAATAAAAGTGTTAGTTAAAACTAACCCTTCAAGATGACTGCATGGACTGTGGAACAGCTGCGTTTCATAACTGAGCAATATTATGAGCATGGAAGAAGTGTAGTTTCAGCTCAAAGATCTTTCAAGACAAATTTTCAGATGTCAAAATCACCTTCTAAGAAAGTAATCCGTCGGTGTGTCAGAAATTTTTCCCTAACTGGCAGCATTGGAAAAAGAAAACCAACTGGAAGAGTGCACACAGCAAGGATAGACGAGATCATTAACAGAACTCATGAAATTGTACAGGATAATCCTAACATAAGCATCAGACGTGCTTCTCAGCTGTTAGGAGTTGGATATGGAACAACACACCGTATATTCAAGCAAAATTTAATGCTCTTTCCATATAAAATTCAAACAGTGCAACAACTAAACGATGGAGATTTCGCACGAAGACGACAATTCTGTCAATGGATCCAACAGAAGGTAAATGACACCACCAATTTTCTAGCAACTTTGATTATGTCAGACGAAGCCCATTTTCACTTGAATGGAACTGTAAACAAACAAAATTGTCGTTTCTGGGCAACAGAAAAAATCCATTGAATATTACCGAAGTCCCGTTGCATAGTCAGCGTGTAACTGTTTGGTGTGGTCTTACTGCATCTCAGATCATAGGGCCGTACTTTTTCGAGGATTTCACCGGAAACACGGTCATTGTAAATGGTGATCACTACGAAAAAATGTTGACCGATTTCCTTATTCCTAAATTAAGAGATCTTTGTCTAGAAAACCACTGGTTCCAACAAGACGGAGCTACCTGCCATACCACGAGGAACTGCATGGCAGTTTTGCGTCAAACGTTTCCAGGCGAGTTAATCTCAAGATTTGGAGACGTTGAATGGCCCGCAAGGTCTCCGGATTTTTCTCCCTTAGATTATTATCTCTGGGGATATTTAAAGAGTAGGGTCTACAGAAATAACCCAACGACCTTGCAAGAATTGAAGGCCGCCATCACAAATGAGATACAGGCCATACCACCGCACACTCTTGCAAAAGTGATGCAGAACTTACAAGCGAGAACACTGGAATGCTTTGCAACTAATGGAGCACGTTTGAAAGGAGTCATTTTTAAAAAATAAATATTTCATAATAAACTTGTAACTCTACTCTTTCGAATGATATATAGTTTTTATGAAAGGAATTAAATATTAAGAATATTTGGCTTTTTTTTATGGGTCCAATTTATCTGGATCACCCAGTGTGTAATATATATATATATGTGTGTAATATATATATATATATATATATACATACTATACTCTCTCTATATATATATATATATATATATATATATATATATATATACACATACACTCTATATATATATATACACTCTATATATATATGTATGTCTATATACATATACATACATATATATATATATATACACTCTATATATATATATTTATATACATATATATATATATATACACTATATATATATATATATATATATATATATATATATACTATATATATATATATACACACTATATATATATATATACACACTATATATATATATAATATATATATATATACACCATATATATATATATACTATATATGTATACACACCATATATATATATATATATATATATATATATATACATATACTCAGTGGTGTAGTGCTGCGGGAACGCGTGCGAACGGCGTTCCCTTACTTTTTTTGGTAGACGGGACGGCGTTCCCTCACTATTTCAAATAAATCCGAAGTTACAAATCTCTAACGTCAGGAAATTTTAATTCACACCCCTAGAAGAAATATGTGAAAGAATCATTAACTGTTTCATTTCTTTTAGCTTCGACTGAGGCAATGCTAGCCTATAAAGATCTGGTGACACAGTCACCACGGCGTACCAGTTGTTAACTTTTTTTTAGTTAATCATTCCAGTTGTTAGTAATTTTTATTGATATGTACTGGATGTCGTATATCTAATGACACTGGAAATACTGCATCTTCAACCTTGGAATATATCCTAATATCCAGTGCATATGACCTCAAAATATCCCTGAAATTGGTCAGATTTCAAAAGATTTCCCGGGGGCTTACAGTGCCCCCGGACCCCCAGCTGTATGGGCTCGCCGCGCTCGCCATTGTCCCCCCCCGCATCTGAGTAACACTTTCAAAATGCGTTCCCCACTTCTTTATTTAGCACTACACCACTGTATATACTATACATATACACACACCCTATGTATATATATATATATCTATATATATATATATATATATATATATATATATATATATATATATATACTATATATATATATATATATATATATATATATATATATATGAAAAAATGAACCATAAATAATTCACATATTCCTATACTATCATATTCTTCATGTAATTCTTTTATTCATTTATATAGTTCTTGTATCCATTTTAAAATTCATGTGTTTATATGGTTCATGTATTTATATAATCCTGTATATTCTTATATATTTAGCCTTATATAATGCCTACATTCACATTATGTACGTGTGTGTGTTCATTTTTACATAAGGACTAAAATCGCCCAACGCGAGTTTGGATAAAATTTTTGATTTGCTTTCTACTTTGACAAATATTTGGTGACATGTTCTTTTTTAAAATCTCATAATCATTTTTTTTAGATTTCGCTTAATAAGGAATCCCGCTTAAGCTTTGCAATGTTTATATTTTGTATACATTCCCTTTCATTATAAAAGATGAGATCATGTCTGGCCAAAGCATTTAAATTGTACATTTTAAACCTTAAAATTTTACTCATATGCATATTTTAGTGTAAAGATGCATAGTCCGATTTCCACTTTTAGTTAACTTGGCAGATCATGATAACATCAAAACTGAAAAGTCGCGGTTTAAGATAAAAATATGGTTTCATCTTCAATATTTTGTTTAATCGTTCAAGCCTTACCACAGCTAAAAAAATTACTTTATTTTCGAATATTGTGCAAAAATAATGCAGTCTTTTTAGCATTTAATACTAATGATGTTACAGTAGCAGTTTTGGGGTATTGAAACCCCAGTAAAAATCTTCCATTGTCATTCAGAAGCTACTTCAGAGGCTGAGCACTACCTGTACATTTTAGCAGTAAATTACAGTAAAAGATAGTCTTTATCTTATTCTTCGAACCTTGCTCTCTTCAGAAGAACTTAGTCATTAAACTTTCCGGATACGCTATAAGAAGAATCCGGAACCTTCAGCATTTTTAGTAAGTCTATCAGAGTCCTCCGAGCCACTATAGAAGAACTCGGAGAGTAATATAGAAGAAAACTATTACAAGTCACACATCCGTTGCTGCCACCTAACTAGAACCCCTGTCGACTTCGAACCAACCCAGGCCATAGACGGAGGGGTTAACAACTGGCGACCTTTCCAGGATCTTCACGGGTCTGTCGACCCTTTAACCAGGATTTTAAGAAGAGTATTTTAATTAACAAGAGGATTTTAACATGTGGCCACTCTTTGGCCAGGATAGAAATTACCCTGCATCAGGATAAAATCAGTTGACCAGCGTGTCACGACTTCCAGTTCGTAACATCCATCCTTGAACCGGTGTGTAACGACTCCAAGTTCTCCACGCCTAGTTTTCATCCAAGAAGAAGTAACCAGCAAGATACGTCTTCAGGACACGTCTCTAAGGATTTCGCCGTAGGAATCTTGTTAAGTACAAAACTCTTTTTTTAAATAATCTCTAAACATTTGAAAAGTCAGTATTATTAACAGTTAATATTTAGTGTTGAGCCATAATTAATAAAAAAACACAGTAACATTTCAGACACCAGTGATACATTTTTTTTTATTGAAATAGTAATTGTCACAGAAGTTAATTGTTACAGAGTTAATGTCATCGAGTTAAAATTCACAGAGTTATTTTCACAGAGTTATTTTCAGAGTTATTTTCACAGTTATTTTTAGTATTCTAGTTAGTATAGTATAATTTTATTTGATGTACCAAACATAGTATTACCATAACTTCACGTACATTCGAGTGAAATCTTGTTTACATTTTTTTATTTTTGTTTCCAATCCTTTCAAATTCTCCCATAGTTAGGCAAATTATTGTGCAATTATTGATTGTGTATTTTTTTAGATAGTGTAGTTAGGAGAACCCCTTAAGTGATCATTCCGTAAATTAAGATCGGTCAAGCAGACCTAATTAAAACACATTAATAGTACCTTCACATATGAGCGATTCAGACGGTGCGCTTTCTGACATCGAAAATTTCCCTACACCCATTTTCCACCTACCCCGCGCCCTTCAAACATACTCCCAAACACACAAACTTAAGATCCAGAACAAGCCAATATGTCTCAATCTCAAACCCCCGCCCCAGCGTACATTAACTTAGGAAGACTAGTAAACCTTCCCCATACTGTTTTAATTTTTAAGGGAACCATAAATAATCACTTTGTTGAACCACGCGTAAGACTTGGATTGAGTCTTTAGAGCAACATTTCTTACGCGAAAACATCACCGATGATGATATAAAAATTAGGGAAGCAAAAAGATTTATCGACCCTAAAGAAGGGAATGCTCATGACACAGTCACCTACGTCCCATCAATTAGCGAAGCTACAACATGGGACAATTTTAAACAAAACTTATTAGAATTTTTTAAAGAAATAACACTTGCACAACCCTTAGCCACGTTAGAAGCAGTCTTCCAAGCTAAATGGAAGAAAGAGGAACATGAAGATTTAAACGATTTTATTACATGAACACATAAACTTGTAGGAGAAGCCCTCCGTGCCACTGAAAATGCGTGTGGCATTACTTTCACTTCGAAACAAAGAAATCTGATAGTAGCATCAACCATTTACCAAAACCTACCCGGAGCACCTAAATAAAAGTTTCAGGAGTTTTTAAATGTAGACAAACCTCTAAGTGTAGCCATAAACAAAACACGAGAACATTACCCCGATTTAGCAAACCAGAACGACCGAAAGGGTAGAGAAACCCCTGTACATTACACTCAACAGCAGCAGCCACAACACCAACAGCAACAACAACAACCCTATAAATCGAGGCCAATGCAGGGAACACCACCCCAGAAATAAGCCCTACAAACCCAGAATACACGCCCTCCTCCACAGTGTTTTAACTGCGATAGCTTTGGGCACATGATAAGTCAGTGCAATTATCCCTCTTACTGCTCCCACTGTCACGAACATGGTCATCGCCGTGGCGATCGCCAAAAGTGTGCTGATAAAGCCCCTGCAGGGTACAGAACCCACTTTCAGAAACCAAACCACCCACGTTCCCAAAACGTATCCCAAAAGTCATCCAATCCTCAGAAACTAGTCCATTCCCAGCCTCAGTCGAACCACCAACTCAATAGATTACGACAACAGGGTCAACCACACTCTTACCCCATGTACAAACCCCAGTACAACCAGCAAGGTCAACTAGTTCGGTACGTAGAAGTACCCTTGGAGGAATCATTTTCCCCAGAGTACAGTTTTCAAGAACATCCTCCAGCGTATGGTAATCCCGTAGAATATGACCCAGGTCCTCCCCCATAGAAGACCATTCGAGCCCATTTTTAGACCCTACTTTCGGGGCAGCAGTTCAACCTCCTCCCTCCTAAATTACAGTAATGAACCCAGATACACACACAAACTCCCCATCAGGATAATAGGTACAGACCTCCTAGATTTAATAATAAATTGTAGCACTGATAACCAAGATTTAACTGCTCTCCTAGATGCAGGAGCACACGCGACGTTAATTAAAAAACAATGTGTAGATGAATTATTAGAGAGTACGAATTACAAATATGAAAATAAGCCACCCTCCTGTCAATTCAGAGGAGTTACGGGCACACCCATACCTACATACTGGGAAACTGAATTATATTTAGAAATTGGAAACGCGGTATACCCCGCGAAATGTTGTATAGTGGACACAGTCGCCACCTTTCAGACAGACATCCTACTAGGTATGGATTTTTTTAACCGGAATCAATGGGAGATTTGCTCAGCCGGAAAGTTAGTAAAATGTCGAAATAGGACACACCAACTCCGTGAGAATGACAGACAGCTTAATGCTAATAGAATTAGTTCAGTTCAGATTTCCGAAAGAAATAGGAAACCCCTCCACTTGATAGCAATTCAAGTCAGTCGGTTGCATCTAGAGAGACAACCGCTCCAGAAATCAGACCCCCGGGTAATCAGTTCCAGTTGTTGAATCCAGTTGGATCAACACAGTTAGTTTCCAGTCAGTCAGTTTCCAGTCAGTCAGTTTAGTTTCCAGTCAGTCAGTTTCCAGTCAGCCAGTTTCCAGTCAGCCAGTTTCCAGTCAGCCAGTTTCCAGTCAGCCAGTTTCCAGTCAGTCAATTTCCAGTCAGCCAATTTCAGTTCAGCCAGTTTCAGTTCAGCCAGTTTCCAGTCAACCAGTTTTCAGTCAGCCAGTTTCAGTTCAGCCAGCTTCAGTTCCGCCCATAAGGCAAATTTTAGTCGCCGAACCAGAGTCAGATTCACAATTTTTCATATGCCCTACCGAGCATGTAAGAGTAGCACCTTATGAGAAGATTTGTTTCCTAGCAAAAGTAGTCGACAGTCAAGGAAAATTATTAGTCAGAACGTACTCTGATTACAGAGAAAAGTAATTTCAAAAGAGATGTTCTTATTGCCCAAGTCCTTAGTCAGAGTCAGAATTCAGCTATCCCTGTTGTTTCTTTAAACAAAGGAAAAAGCTCTATAGAATTAACTTCAAATCAGAAAATAGGAACTCTTTCCACAGTAGAAGTACTGTAGATTCAGATTTCCCCATCAGTATGATAAATCGTGTTTCCAGTTCCTTAGAGTTAAATCCTTCAGAATTAAAAGAAGAATATAAGAAATGTCTAGAACACTCCCTTCAAGAGTCACCAGCTAAAGCTAAAACTAATGGAATCACTTTTCGATTTCCTGATTAGAAATAATTTGGTCCCTTTTGAAATCAAGCTGGAACCCAACTCCAAACCCATTTTCATTCCTCCCTATCAGGTTCCACATTCGCAATTAGTCACTATTGAGGAACACATCACGGACATGTTGGAGCAGGATGTCATTCAGCCTTCAGCTAGTCCCTGGTCCGCTCCTATGATTGTCGTCTCCAAAAAGGACGGAACATCTCGCCCTTGTATAGATTTTAGACGCCTGAAGAACATTACAATCCCAGACCGTTTCCCGATTCCAAACATGCAGGAAACAATTCTGAACGTAGGGAAAGCAACTTTTTTTCATCCCTCGATTTAGCATCGGGTTATTGGCAAATGGAGGTCAGTCCCGAATCTCGGGCATTGACTGCTTTCTCCACTATCCGAGGCCATTACGAATTCCAGGTTTTACCTTTCGGAGTCCGAAATGGGCCTGCTAATTTCTCTAGGTTGATGAATATAGTCCTTTCCGACCTATTAGGTGTCGAAGCTCTCGTTTATCTTGACGATATTAGCCTTTACTGAAACTTGCAAAGTGCAACTTTTTACAAGAGTCCCTGGTATACCTAGGATTTTTACTATCATCCACAGGGATTAAACCTGATCCAGCCATTTATTGGTTTTGTCGGATTCTATCTGAATTTTATCCCCCAATTTTCAAATATTGCTAAACCCATTACTAATTTGTTCCAGAAAAATTCGAAATTTAACTGAGAATCTGATCACCAACATGCCTTTGAAACTTTAATTAATAAACTAACCTCTCATCCCATCTTACAATATCCTGATTACACAAGACCCTTCATCATAGCCACAGATGCTTCCTCCTATGGACTAGGAGCCGTCCTGTTACAGGACGTAGACGGTGTGGAATTACCCATTGCTTATGCCAGTCAACTTCTCTCTGCACCTCAACGGAATTAGTCCACTACGGACAGAGAGGCCCTAGCGGTATATTGGGCTTTGAAAAAATTCCGAAATATCGTCAATGGCTACGATGTAACCATCAAGACTGACCATAAGCCTCTCACGTACCTCTTCAAGGACAAGTTACTTGAAGGACGGTTGAGTAGATGGGCTCTGTTGATTCAGTACTTTGCGGCAAAAATCGTATACAAACCAGGAAAACTTCAAGTTATTCCAGACGGATTGTCGAGGCTCAAGCCCGACGCCCAATTGAATAAAATAGGAATTCTTCCTGTGTTCGACCACGAGTGTCTGCAATACTCCCAACAACAGGACCAACACACCCAAAACCTTCGGGCGCGCCTGGAACAAAAGGAACCATCGAAGGTAAGAGAACAGTACAACCTCAAAGATGGGCTCGTACATTTCAGGAACGAAGATGGAAACGACCTCGTAGAGATACCAAAGGATCTCGTCGATATAGCCATTGGACTTTGTCACGACTCACCTTTGTATGGCCACATGAGGACGGATCGCACCATCAAGAGTCTTCTGGAGCGATACCATTTTCCCGAGATGAACAGAAAGGTACATGGATACATCGCCAAATGTCCATCGTGTTTAAAACACAAGGGCAACGTACCATCCACAGCTCCGATGCATAAATATGCAGTATGCCAAAGGCCCTGGCAAAGAACTGGAGTGGATATACTGGGACCATTCCCGAAAACATCAAATGGAAACCAGTACATCATTGTGTTTACAGACCACTTCTCGCGTTACAGAGAAATAGCTGCCATTCCAGACCAGACCTCGGAAACTGTGGCCAGAGCCCTAGTGGAACGCGTCATCCAGAATCATACTAATCCTTCCATCCTAATTTCGGATAACGCTCTTAGTTTCACGTCCAAACTGTTCGAATCTCTCTGTAACATGTGTAAAATTAAAAACACACACATTGTGGCGTACCATCCGAAGGCAAACGGCTTAGTGGAAAGGCACAATCGGAAGATCTTAGAAGCCCTTCGCCACGTTGTCGATGAGTCCTCCCGTACATGGGATGATTCCCTTCCCATGGTACAAACAGCCATCAACAATGGCTATAATGTGTCCATCGGGGACACCCCTCATTTCGTCCTCTATCACTACGACAAGCGTCTACATTTTGATTTGCCCGACCAAATCGACCCGGCAGTTCTAACATCTTCCGAGATGGCAGAAGCAAATCAGCAACTAGCTAAACGATCTTTCAAGATTTTTGACATAATCCGCTATGCCCTAGACAAGGGATTCCCAAAGTGGTCTGTACAGACCCCCAGGGGTCTGTAGGAAGCTTCCAGGGGGCCTATAAGTTTTGGAAAAATAGTAACGTTAACTATATTAAAATAAATTTCCATTTCACACTAGACATTCGGTAAGTGTTTATTAAACTGGTTTAATGAGCGTAGAATGTTTAATTTTACATTAATTTAAAAGCTATCTATGTTTATGAAATATACAGGGTGGGCCGTAAGTTTCCATACATAGGAAAAAAAAACATTTTTTTATGGACAACCATTTTATTTATATAATATGCTCTACATGGTTGCCATTGTTTTGAAAACACATTTCAATACGTGTTCCCCACTGTTGATGAACACGCATTAGCACAGTTGACGTTATGCTTGTAATGGCGTTGGTGATACGTTCCTTTAGATGATTTATGTCTCGTATCTTTTCCTGATACACCATGGCCTTCAAGTGCCCCCAAAGATAGAAATCAAGGTGGGTGAGATCTGGGGATCTGGGAGGCCACTCCACAGGACCACGCCGACCAATCCAAGCATCCGGAAACTGCTGATCCAAATACCGACGCACGTGAAGACCATAATGAGGTGGAGCTCCATCTTGCTGGAAGTAAACTGGGAAGTTACCTTCCTCGTTTAGCAGGGATGGGAAAATCTCTTCTTGCAACATGTTAAGATACCTTTCGGCATTAAGATTTCCACTGACAAAAATTGGTCCAATAATTCTGTCACCCCATATCCCGGCCCACACCATCACTTTACCGGCACCTTGCATCTTCGTCGGACTCAGCCAGTTAGGGTTAGCATTACTCCAATAACGTATGTTTTGCCGATTAACCTCTCCATTGACGTAAACATTTGCTTCATCAGTAAACAAGATCTTACACGCATATTCTTAGGGTATCTGAAACATAAAAACAAACGTTTAATTTTTCCTATGTATGGAAACTTACGGCCCACCCTGTACTATAGTTTGTAACTGAATTCATAATTTTTTTTGTGGGGGGTCTATGTCCGTACCGAATTAATATTTAGGGGTCCTTGGTGGTAAAAGTTTGGGAACCCCTGCCCTAGACCAACGAAACCAACAGATGGAGCAAGAGCAACATAGGCGTCATCTCCGTCAACGGACTATAATCGTCGGTTTGCGATGTTATTTGAAGAGCGTGAAACCGCCAAGTGCTCATCGCAAATTATACCTAAAATGGGATGGCCCATATAAGATTATGAAAAACCTCGAAAAAAATCGTTATGAAATCCTCGACCTCCGGGATCATTCCAAACTAAAGATCATTCACGCTGACAATTTGAAGATAGCTTCCGAACAACACCTTCCCAAAAAACAGCTGCCAGGCGTTCGAGCCGCCTATCCTTCAAAAGGTCAAGGTCTTAACAAATCGAGCAAGGATCAAAAAACTGAATGGTCACCGCGAGAACCACTACCCATGACGAAGATTGGTATCTCGTAATACCACCAGTACTCGAGCCAATCTCTGAACAAGAGGAGGCCCCAGAGCCAAGCTTCCCATCGGACCCAGACCCTGGAGAAACCCCTTCGAGAGGATCACTCAGTGGAACTCCACCATCTCCTCCAACTCCACCATCTGCTCTGTCACTACCCTCACCGATTGATGATCGACGCACGGACCCTACATACCGCCCGCAAATGCATAAACCACGTGAACTAGAACCTTCACATAAGAAACGAACCCGCTCAGAATCCGAGCTTAACGGTCGACCCCCATTGCCACCAAAACGAGACCGACCCCTTCGCCCACAAACACAAGTATCCACACAGCCACCCGCAGCTCCATATAACCTATGGCGTAGAAATGAATAAAATTGTCCCCCTTATAATTTTCCAAATTATTTACTCTTGTAGTCCTAGCATTAAAATTTCTACCGGAGTTGTTATAGAAAAACTTGCAGAAGGTAAATTTTTGAAAGGGCACGCAGACCTTTATATAAATTTGCAACCCCCTGCTAGAATTAAAATCAATCTCCTTCAGATACAAACCCAATTAAAAACGTTTGAAAGTAAAGTCCAGAATTCTTTCCAAGGAAAAGATCAGATTAGTTGCGTTCTGTTAGAAAATACCCTCGAAAATATTCAAACTACAGCACGCGCCCTATCAGAAATATCAGCCTTACCATGGATACAAACTGAAACTAAAAACACGGAAAACTTTAACCAAAGAAGTAAAAGGGGACTGATAGATATAGGAGGGAAACTGTTCAAAGGCTTATTCGGATTAGCAACCGAAGAAGATATTAAAGAATCGAATTCAAATTGAATCTCTTCGCGCGAAATCGACAGTGTAATGGACACATGTTAGAACAAACTATTAGGTCACTACACGAAAACAATCGCTTCCTCCACTCCCTTTCGGACAGATTCACATACCTTGAATCCATGTTAGCTCAATACA